>JAMLFY010000018.1:5288589-5361589 GCA_030441495.1 Dalbergia oliveri | reverse complement strand
TTAAATTGTGCTACAAAAGTATGAAATATGTCCATATGTTGTATTTGTGCTTAAATGAACTCAAGTATTGATTTGGTGATATAATGGATCTTAATTCAAGTATGATGAGTATGAATGCAGGCTATATGTAACACCCTAATTTTCTAACCTAATTTTCTTTAGAAATTAATGGAGGATTTGTTAATTTGAATATTAAGATTCTGACAGAAGTAGAAATGATGAGAATGACTATATGTTCGAGCAAAAAAAATGTGAATAGTATTTTGCGGGCCCACAGCCTCCGGACAGTCAAAACCCTGGATTCGGGACCCAGAGGTTCCTGAAATTAGGAAAACATGAGAAATAAGGTTATAAATAAGTGGAAATGAAAATTTGATGCTTAGAATTTGTTTTCGGGTAATGTTAATTTAATCCGGAATTACCCCGTTTGGTGAAATTTTAGTGTGCAAATTCTAACACCGAAAGCTAGTTAATCCCTACAAATTAATGATGTTTATCCTTTTGAATGCCACATGAATGGCTAAGATTTCATCTTGAATGGAAGATCAAATCTTAGCCATTGATATCAATTTCTTTTAACAAACAATAATTACACTTTGTGACCAACCAATAAGAATCCACCTTATAAGATTAACATAACCCACCTAACCTCATAATTCTCTTCTCATATTTTTGGCCAGCAAAGAGAAGATCAGAGGACTCCATTTTTCTCTTCACAAAAAGCTTAAAACCTTGGATTTCAACCTCAAAAATCCTAAGCCTAACCTTGTTGAAACCAAAATTCCCCTTAACCAAACTTGTTCTACACTTCAATTTCTATAAATATAACCGATTAGAATCTCCAAACTTCACTCTATTACCTCACCTATCACTGATTATAGGAGGGTTTGAGTGGGTTTTAAGAGCTTTGGAACAAAGAACTTCCATCTTGGAGCAAACTAGAAACTAGAACACACTAGCTTCCAAGGGTAGGGTTTTTGTTGCCTTTTCTTGTTGAATTTTTCTGATTTGTTTTGGCTTGCCCTAGGTCTGAAAATTCTGGTTGTATTGATGGATATTATGTTGATATTGATGTGTTAATTTTGGTAGTAGGTGTGGATGATGATAAAAATCACTTTATTCAAAAAGATGTTGAGTGATACTTGCTGGATTTTCGGATTTCTTGCAGGCAGTGCATGGTCACGATTTTTCTGGGCATGTTTTAGTCATTTTCATGAGCTTAAAAATTTATATGTTCAAGTTAACATCTTGGACTAGTCCCAAAAATTTTCTTGGGTTCTGATTTTGAGTCAAACTGCTTTAAAAAAATCAGTAACCGAAATTGTAGAGATGCTGCCTGAACTGTTGGAACTGAAGCTGTGAATTTGTGTAATTTTATTAACATGGAAAATGATTGAATTATTCTTTGAAATTTTTACAGGAAGTGGATAATACATGGAAATATTACTGTAAATTTTATTGTGAGTTAGTTCAATCATTTGTTAGGGTTAAAAATTATGAGAACACTGGCTTGATCTGTGAATTGGTGGCCTCTGACCACTAAATTTGTACAATTTCCTGATGGGGTTTGAGAGCTCCAGTTGTGTTGGAATTTTTACAGGGCTTCCTAGACACATTGAAGTGTCATGGGGAATTTTTGTGGCCCTTGAACCAACCATTAGATAGGTACATTAAAATTTGGTACTGAAATGATAAATCTGCCATGTGCTGAAAAGGTGAAAAAGCCTTAAATTAATGATGACATAGTATATAGTTCAAGTATCTAGTATATAAATGCATACTAATTGTTTTAAAGGTTTGTTCACAAGGCATGAATGAGACTCCAATGTAATTGAATGCCTACATGTATGGTAAGCATGCCTTTGAAAAAGAGAAAATAACATGATGCAATTATATGAGAAAAGAAAATGTGTAAATTTCACTTGTGCATGTTTTAACATATGAGGAAAACAGAGACAAGACTTATATAGGTTAATTAGGGAAAGCCAGGAGTAAGGACTTCCCTAGGAATTTTATGAGTCGATGGATGTATTGGCTAGGAATAGAACTGTGTGTGATTCGGAAATAGAAAAAATGAAGTCCAATGATCACAAGTAGGAATGAGCTCATGTCCTGCGTCTATTATCCTCTATGGTATTATCTAAGATAGATACCCGTGATGTGATATTAGGCCTTCCCTATGTTAATAAAAGAGAAAATGCATGGAATGGGATTCCATGGTTCCAAATAGCAATTCATAATTCATCAGTAGTTGTATCTTGATTGCACATAATGTACATACTTTAGTGGTTGTGCTTATTAGTCTTGCATGAGTATTCGCATATGAATGCATTTAATGTGAATTCTGCATCGTATATGAGGGATTACCCTCCTGAGAATTTTATAATATTCTCATCCCTATGTGCATATATGTTGTATTGCATTAGATGTCATCGGTGATTCTCTTCCTTGACTCGCCCAAGTGGTAGTGGCACTACGACTCAACCTGGACGCCCTGTATGTTGTGGCCTATTCCAGGTCCGGGCCTACGTATTCTTCAGCCGTTCATTCAGCACTTCTGTATTTACACTAGAGTTTGACCCCGATTTTTTGTATGATGGTGTGCCTCTACACATGGCACACCCCAAATGTTTGTAGCCCGCAGCACCACCTATGCCCAGTCCGCAGATGACCCTTCGTCATCATCCTCTTAGACTCGGACCATGAGGCCCACGCCCTGGTGGAGGCAAGGCTATCATGCCAATGGCCAACATTGTAGAAGGATGCAAGATTCTCAGAGGCTTTTGGCATGTACATAGTAGTAGTGCAGTGTTAGAACTTTACCATACTATCCTGATGTACTATTAAATGTTTTTAGGCCTTTGTATCGATATGTCTTTTTTGTCGGGCTGGATATTTGAGCAGGCTAGGTAAAGGATGGGGGACTAGTCCTTTTGCTATAGAGTTCTTGACTAGTTTAGGGGTTGTCTCGTTGGCTTTACTATTATGATGTATATATCGTATTTGAGCCTGATGTTCATATATGTGAATATGGGTGTGGCAACATACTATCAAAATCTCTTAATTACTTTATATTTCGACTAGTATCGATTTGAAATATGAGTAATACTCTGCTAATTACTATGTCAACACTCGAGTAGAATATGATAATTAGGAGGGTGTTACACTATATAGTTTAAAGATTGATTTATGAGGCATGAATGAGAATCACATGTGATTGAATGCCTACATGTGGCTTATGCATGCATTTGAGAAAAAAAAAGTACATGATGTAGTTATATGAAAAAAGAGAATGTATAAATTTCAATCGTGCATATTCTGACATATGAACAAAACAGAAACAAGACTTATGTTGGATAAAGGGGAAGGCAAAAAAGAGGAACTTCCTTAGAAAAAGGGGAAAGCAAAAAGAGAAACTTTCCTAGAGATATTATGAGTCGGTAGACGTTGGCTAGGAATAATCTGTGAGATTTAAAAGGAAAAAATGAAGTCAAATTATCACGTATAGGAATAAGCTTAGTCCTGTAGCGTCTATTATCCATTGTGGAGTTGTCCATGACAGATACCGTGAGGTATAAACTAATTCGAGATACCTGTGAGGTATAAACTAAGTCTTTCCTATGTAGATGAAAAGAGAAAAATGCACTAAATTGAGTTTTGTGGTCCTAAGAAAAATGGGACCACTTTGATTATGTCAAGGGCACTTTAAGATAATTTCACTACATTTAGCATATGCATATTCATATCATATTGGATCACTTTGTTTAACATTATTTATTATGACTAGGAGCATTATGATATAGGAGTACCAACTAACTGATTATTGAAGTAACGCTACGGATGTATGATTTGAAACTTTAAAAATAAGTTGTTTTGTAATGCATGATCACATTTTTCCTAATAAACCGAAGTGGCTGGAACGATGATGATGACACTTATTGTTGTGTTTTGGGGAAAAGCCCTACTAAGAATTTCATAATTCTCACCCAGACGTGTTTGTATTTCCTTGTCATCTCTAGGTTGATCAAGCAAACTATGGAGTTGCTACACAAAAGAAATCGGATTTGCAGTAGTTTATTGTCTAAGGCTTATGTTGGTTGTACGTAGTTGTACATATATGTATGTAATTATAAGTAATGAGGACAGATGTGTATGAAAGCTCATACAGAGCTTCCTTTTGTACTTGACTTTAGATTCGATAAATGTAATGTTTCTTTGTCATATATATTCTAATAGAATTACGACTTAGTTACTTCACGATTTGATCATCTTGCTATAGATGATTAAGAAAGGTCGGCTAATGTATAAAGTAACAACTCCTAAGTATAATGTTAGGACTTAAGGATGATGTTGCACTTGGGAGGATGTTACACATGATCCTTGGATTTTCTCTTCAATTCACACACAGATATATTCCTAGCAAGGTTTTCTGCTCGAACTCAATTCAAGCATAGTCGGGTTTACTCCGACTAACCGGACAACCTTCCCCAACCCAATAAGACATATTCATTCATGTAAGCAATTTTCAAAAGTATTCACAATTATATGCACATAACATCTTCATGCTCCATGGCACATATACAAGCATGACAATCACATATGCATCTCGATTATGTATACATCTTAGTTACATGTGCACACATATTACTCATAATCTCAGTTCTAGCTCATAGAGCATCTGTCAATACTTTCAATCTCAAGCATTCACCATTGTATATGCATAACATCATCAATAGATCCACATAGTATCAATGAAATCAAATCATAGACATTTCATCATCTTTTCAACCAATCTAGTATGCTGCCGGAATTTTGGTTCTAAAGAAAATTATGGAACCGCCATTAAATCTCATCAAAACAAAGCCAAATAATTTTCAGAGTTAATTCATCATATCTATGAGACCTTGTAAAAATTTCAAAGCAAAATAAGATCTCTAGCTATATTAACAAAATTTCACAAATTTGGAGGTCAGAACTTCTATTTTCAGCCAACAATTAGCAATCTTAATTTTACTACCCTATCAAATGGACAGATAAAATCCTACAAAAATTCAGGGTTGGATTTCAAGATGTCCTCCACACCCTGTAAAAATTTTCAAGTCAAAATTTGATCATTTGGTATAGTAATAAAATTAGACAAATTCAGTGCTCCAGAATCGACTATGTAGGTAGAAACCCTAACAGCTAAGTTTTTTATTTTCTAAAAATAGTAAAAGTGACTCAAGAAAAATACTGGAGATGCCTCCATATGTTAGCTTCATCACATAAAATTTTCAACTCAAGATAAGATCTCTAAATATATAAGAAAAATCGTGTAATTTGAGTTGCTTGCTTAAAATTAGATTTTAAGCAACATTGTTCATAATATATTTTGAGAAAAAGAACTTTCTAATATCATCCAAACACTCCACTAAATTAAACATATCAATATCCATGTCTAAACATTCAGCAAAATTGAAAACCTCAGCCAAATCATTAAAATAAATTTCAAAATTAGTTTGAAGGGAAAGAGGTTAAAGAAAACCCTACTTGGCTCTTGGAAGCTCTTGTTCTTGTTCTTGGCTTTCTTCAAGAGCTTTTACACCAAATTTCAATTCAAACCTTCCTAACCCTCTTCTTAGGCAGCCAACACAACAAAAATTATTGATAGTGAAGTGAGGTGATGATTCTCTATTAGTGTTTAATATAAGGATATCAAGAACTAGTTTTGAGTTTGTGCTTTGATCATGGAGTTTTGGAGTGTATCTTAGGATTTCAAACTAGGGTTTGATGAATGATGAAGAAAGGAAGTGGAGAAGGCTGCAAATGATGCCTTGGCTGAATTCCTTGAGGAGAAAAGGATGAAAATTTTATCTTATATCATTAATTACATGTGTTGTGTTGTTTTATCTTTTATCACAAAAATTGTTTCCTTAAAGAATTGAATTGGAATTTTGTAATTCTCTCATTGGTCATTTATAAAGGCAATGGTGTGGCTTCTCCTAAGCCACACACTTGTCACCTTAGGTGGCAAGCTTGTACTGCAAACTGATACGATGTATGTAACACCCTAATATTTAACCTAACACGCCTAGGACGTATTGAGATTAATTAGTAGTTATTACTCTTTTTCCATTCTTTAAATTCATTTTATTAAAATACTTAGCGGAAAATATGGGTAAATTTTTTTTTTTTGAAACATAAAACAAAACGTGAGCCGTGCATGCTAACATAAATCGAACGTTAAGTGCCATCAAGGTAAACGGGGAAATATAAGTCTTGCACATACACGTTTAAAGAAAACGATCCATCATAACATAATATGGTTCATAATACATCAGAAATAAAATAAACGGAGTCACACCCATATAGAGTGGGCTAGCTTTCAAATGCATAAGTAAACAACAGAAAGAAAACAGGAAAGCAGGAAATACATGGAATCACAAAACACTAAACGCCGGCTCCAGCTTCCATTTACATCCTACGAGTGCTCAACCAAAAGTCACCCTATCAAAAGATGCAGCAAGAAAAGGGGATCCTCGTGATGACTCGGCACTCATATGGGTCGTCCATCATGGTCTCCTGGCGGCTGATCCTCGGCATACGGGGTACATGCCCAATGAATTGGACAAGCCTCAGGCGTATGCAAGCGGAATAGGGGACGAACATGGCCTCAGTGACGTGAACGCATCTCTCGTCGTCAGGCTGGCCTGGGGCAGTCACGTGTCCTCCTCTACCCATGTCCATGGGTGCCGTGGGTACAAATTCCTCCAAATAGATGTGTGTGAAGGAGTCCTCGATGGATCTATAACACCCGATTTTCCTGTCGTTTAGAAATTACCAAATTACCCTAGGTAATTTTTCATATAATTCGAGACCGAACAATCCTTAATAAAGGAATATAACATTAGAATAAAGGATAGGAGCAATTCGTGCAAGAGTTGCAAACCCCGATTTTTTGTACGTGTAAAATGACCAACATGCCCCTAAGGTTATTTTACTCAGAAAACGAGGATCGTGGGCCCCACCCGTCCTCAAGGGGATGTTTTGATGTTAATAAGGGATTGTTTGTGTTATGTGTGTTAATAGAGGAGAAGAATCCTAATTTTGAGCTCGGACGCGCGAAATGACCAAAACGCCCTTGTGGTTTTTTAACTCAATTTGCGTGCCGCTAAGCCCGAACCTCACTAAAATGTTTTAAAACATGAGCTATGATTAACCATTAGTTAAGCTCAGGTGGTCTCGGCCAATTTTTAAGTAAAATTACCATTTTGTCCCTGTCTTTGTGTAGTTTTGCGAATTTTGAGATTTTGATTCGTATAGCAAAACCTAAGCAATATTAGGCTCAAATTAAAGGTTATTAGATTCTAATTATTAATCTAGAGTCAAAATTATTTATTTAGATTGATTAGAACTTAAAATTGCTTAAAAACACCCAAATTGCTTACTAATTCACCTAAGCCCTTAATTGCAAATTATCTAATTTGCAAAGATACCTTACCTACACCTAAATAATACATGGAACACACAAATTTCTCTTCCATGGGCTGCAAATGGCTGAAATTATGGAGCCATAATGCATCAGAATATTGCTAAATAATGCACTAAAACAAAATGCCAAAAATGTCACCATGAAACATAATTCCCTAAATTCATACAACTTGTCTTGAATCCATGTTTTCCTCCCTTTGTTCCCTTTGAAATTCCACCAGCCTTCCTCCTCCCTTTGTCCTTTTATGAGCCTCAAAATCTCTATAAATAAGCATGCTTGAAGGAGTGTTAGAGGCCTTAGTTCATAACTTACACAATTCTAGTTTTTAGAAGCACCAAAAGCTTTCTTTCTTCCTCCTCTTGGCTGAAACTTCTTCTCCCATTTCTAAAGAGATTTTCTTTCATTTCACTAAAGGAAACCAAGTTCTTTCCTTTCCTTCAAATAAAATTAGGTAGGGAGTTGTCTTTAAGCTTATTTCTATGCTTTGCTAAGTGTTGTTCTTGGTTCAAAATGATGATTTCATGGACTTTCTCTAGCTTTTCCATTCGATTTTCTTTTTTCCTTTGAACATTTCGGACATAAGGCCTATATGGGAATATGATGATAGCTTGATGATGAGGACCTTGAGTGTTGGTTGTAAATCCATCACAAGTTAGGCCTCTAAAGCTTGAAAATTCCACTTGATGCAAAACTTTAAAGAATGATGTTTTTATGATGTAAAAGTAAAGATCTTGAGTTTAGAACTTGAAATATGTATTTTTCACTTTGTCTTGCTAAGATATATTAGGTTGAATCTATATTTCTCTAAAGTCTTGTAGGAGCTCTAGTAAAGAAATAAAATGAACTTGCATCCATGTTTAAGTTTATGCCTTGCATAACCATGTTTACTTTCTATGTCATCACTAAATTCTCAAGAATGAATAAATGAACTTGTATATTCATGTTTAAATTTCCAAGCTTGCATTTCATGTTTATGTTTCAAGTTGTCACTTAATCTTCAAAGATAATAAAGAGGATGCATCTCATATTTATTTTATGCTCTCACTTTATTTTATAATGGCTAAAAGAATCAATGCATGGTAATAAAAACTCTAAAGCTTCCTTAAGATTATGGGAGCCAAAGAAATCATTCTTTAAAAAGTCTTGAGTTCGGAGCTTAATAAGTTGTAATAAGAATTCTCTTCTCCTTTCACCGGTCCATGCGGACTCCGCTCCTTTCTTAAGATTCTCTTCTCCTCCACTGGTCAGTGCGGACTACAACTTCTAGTTTCTTGCATATCATGTTTATAATTTCAAGTTATCACCTTATAAAGACAAGATTAAAATGAGGTTGCATAGCATGTTTATGATTCTAGTTATCACCTAAATCTCTAAAGCTCAAGACTTGCTCCTTTTATCTTAAGTGAAAATTTTAATCGTGAAGATTCTTTCAATGTATAAATCGGCCTCATGATTAAGGTAGGCCTAAAGTGATTTTAAACAAGCTACTGATTTAGTTCTAAAATTTCTTTCAAGAGTAACAAAAAGAATTAGTTTTTAAAAGGGTTTTAAGGCCTTGCAAAGATTTTACGGGATACTAGTATCTTACTTGAACTTAAAAATGTGATTTTAAGCAATTATGTGAGGTTCATGATTCAACCACTAATCTGAGTTTAGTACTACTGTATGATGATGGTTTAATATGTTTGAAGGTGTGATAATTATGGTTGATTGCTAAAAGAATGATTCTATGCATGTTAGAGATAAAACTAGCTTCCTAGAAAATCGTAAAAGCAAGATTTCTAGAACTTTAGAGAATGAAATTTATGCATTCTGTCAGAGCCTTTAGTGCCCTTAAGAACCAAATTTTATCATGTTTAGATAAGGGAGAATGATTCATAATTGGTTTAGTAATTAATTTTAGCATCATAGGGAAAAGCGGTAATGAGAAAGGTTAAAAATGCAACTTCTAGCATACGTAAAACCTTAAGAACAACTTCCTGTCTATGCGTCCCATATAGTCTAATAACGCTCTTAGGACTTATAATTGATGGTAATAAATCCCTTAGATGTATAATTAATTAGTTCAATAATTAAGGTTGCCGATTCTAGAGTTTCGGTTGTTTAAGACGGCTTTCAAAAAGGATTTATGATGATGCCTCTTTGATGTTTTAAATGATAAGTCTATGTAGTGATTTGATGCTTATTAAGTATTTGACGTCATTGAATGATTTAGGCTTGCATGTTATAGTTGCTGTTGCAAATAATGAGAATGCTTATGCATGAAATAATGAAATATTCTTTGTTATTTAAAAATTTACCCTTGTTGCTGGAAGAAAGTATATTCCTGTAAAAGTGTAATTTGGAAAGGTTCTGGTTAGGAAAGGCTTGGTATTTAAGCATGTCCATTTGTGACCTACCTCTTCTTCCTGGAATCTCCAGATGCATGATTACAATTGGTATATATATTATTCCAGAATAAGACTATAAACGAGAAAATGTTATGAATGATTATGAATTGAGAATTGTATTATGATATAACATGCAAAGACTTAATGGTGACTTAAACTTATGAGGAAATGATCCTTTGGACCCATCAGACTATAGGTGGTGAAAAGGTGATTCTTGCCCCCTAAACCGTTCTCTCAAAAGGGTAGAGTCGGGATTTTAACTTATCAAAAGGGATAAGTATATGGTAGTGACGACTAGTAAGGTATGAGTTCATAACCTAGATCACTCCCAAAAGGGTGGAGTATAGGGTGGCCCAGGAAAATGATGATGAAAGTAACTTTAAGTCACCTAAGGAACTAAGTAACGTATTAAGTGATTATGATGTTCTTCTATGCATAGTATATATGAGATAATGATGAGAAATATGATATTTTTCTATGCATAATATTTATGATATGATGATGAGGAATATGATGTGGTCTTATGCATAATTATGTTATTATATATGAAAGGAAAAGTTCATTATAAACATGACATGCTAAGATTATGATGCATTATAAGATGCATGATTAAAATGAACGGACCTCGGTAAAGTATATTTCCGAACTAAATAAATGAATCTTAGCATGCTCACATTTTCATAATGAAACCCGAGGTTCCTGGGGACGACGATGATGACACGATGCATACGAGGTGAGTACCTCCTGAGATTCTTTTATAAGTTTCTCATTCCCTCTTTCTTTCTTTCCATCTCGTCTTAGAAAGTGATGGTGATGTTCGTGATTCCGTTGATGCTCTCACCTGGTAGATGCACGTGATCTTGTGAACCAGCTTATTATCCTTGAGGAACGTATCGCTAGACCTTGAGTGTGAACTGGATATCTATTCCTATCTCTGGAGTGTTATAATAGGTGTCGTTAATAGATGTTTTTCCATCCATATATTATTTATGTTTTGTTCGATTGTCTACATCTAGCTTAACTCTGTTGGTAGGCAAAATACCTATGTGAAATGTAATTATGGATGTCATATGATGGAGCCAATATGATGTGTTCTTCATGATATGTCTCTTCATTCTGCTTTATCCCGATTGTCGTTCACGTTATGCGCGGCTCACATTTTCAATTATGTTTAAAAAAAATGGCTCGTAATTTCACTAAGTATTTTCAAAGCATGATTAAGGAACTGAAGCAAAGAGTAAAGTCTAGTAATTAATCAGATATGACGAGGCGTATTGGGTTAATTATTAGGGTGTTAAGGGTCAGTCTCTAAGTAACTCGTATGGGGAACGTACTTAGATAGTCGTAAACTGCCGAAGTTGAGGGGTGAGCATGTCGAGTTTGCTCATCGATGGGTAGAGAGCACTCAAAGATCAAATCATCGCCATAGGGGGAAATGGGGGTAAACCTACGCTAAAGCTGGGTAGGCAAAAGAGCGTCCTATGTAAGCAAAAATGCGAATAGCACAACGAGCCTCAAAGTGGTAAGAGTAATGGTATGGGTCGTCCTGCACCTCCCATCCTGGAGTGTCAATGAAGATCATGAACGTAGCCATCGACCTGAAGATGTGACGGAAAGAAAGAAAGATAAAAGGAGTGAGAATCTTAATAGAGAATCTCGCAGGGAAAACCTCATATCCTAGTGTCATCATCTATGTCCCCAGGAACCTCGGGTTTCTTTATAGAAAGGTGAACATGCATAAGATTTGATTTGAGAGTTCTAAAGTATCATTTACCAAGGCCTACTTAATTTTAGTATGCATCTTGGATGTCATGAATGCAACATACTTTATCATGAAATGCATGGCAATGCACAATATGATATACTAGTCCAATCATAAGAGATGTTCATGATTCATAACAATCATAGCATGACTTTCTTCCACTTATCTTTGAGGTGATTTAGATTAATTTTTCTCCCATATAGGGCCACCCTATTTCTCTCGCCTTTTGAGAGTTCTAGGTTATGAGCTCATACCTCACTAGTCGTCACTAGCATAATCTTATCCTATGATAAGTTAACGCCGACTCTTGGAGTGTGGGATAGGGGGCAATAGGATCACCTTTCATAACCTTTAATACAGGAGTCCAAAGGATCATCTTCTTATTGGATCACCTCTCATAACCTTTAATTCAGAGTCTAGAGGATCACTTCCATATGTTTTATGTCACCTTAATCTTATTGGATCACTTATCATAACCTTTAATTTGAGGAGTCTAGAGGATCACTTTCATATGTTTTATATTACTTAAAGATGCAATACATGAACATATAATCGTAACTTGTCTTTCATCATTTCATACTCATAGAACACATTAATTATGCATCTTAAAGGTTATCCATCATCTCATACTCATAAATCACATAGGCATGCTATTATCAACATCTTTTTGAAAAGTAAACATGTCTATATCCATGTGCAACATATAATAGAATACACATTGAATAAGCATAACATAACATATACAATTTATTCCAACATAATTCATTCTTTAGTAACTAGTCATTCTACATCTTTAATTCTAAATTGTCCTTATAGATAATTTGTATCACCTTAGCAACATAATAACAAATCTTTAGATTAGTAGCAAAATTAGAGAGCTTGATAAAAATATATCCTTATTTAATAACATATATATGTTCCATGAGTCAAAGTTTCTTATGTAAGTTGAAATGGTAAGTCTTAAGCACTAAGTTAATTTAAGTGAAGGCATAATCTAAAACATGCAATGCAAGCTCTAGTTTTTACATCTTTAAGTTTTAGGTGATGACAAGAAAATAAATATGCTAAGCAAGGAAATATAAGTATGAATGCAAGTCCAATTCTTTATTTTAGTGATCTAGGCCCCTTAGAGTATTCATTCTAAATCACATTTCAACTTTAAGGTTGAAATAGGTGGGCTTCAAGATTAACCATTTAGGTGATATGAAAATGCAAGCTCTTGTTTTAATCTTTAAGTTTAAGTGATGGCTTGAAAAGTAAATATGCTAAGCAAGGAATGTAAATATGAATGCAAGCCCAATTTTTTATTTTAGTGCTCTAGGCCCCTTAGAGTATTTACTCTAAATCACATTTCAACTTTAAGGTTGAAATAGGCGGGCTTCGAGTTATTTATTTAGGTGATAGCACAAACATGAAATGCAAGGCTTAAACATAAATATGCTATGCAAGGACTTGAAATTTAAATATGAATGCATTCCATTTATTATCTCTTAGAGTCCTAGGCTCCAAAATACCATTTAACAACATAATATCTTCATTTACTAAAAAATTCCTCAAAAATGAAACCTTCAAGCTTTAGAGGTCAAACAAATGATGGTTTTGCAACCAACACCCAAGATCCTCATCATCAAGCCATGGTTTCTCCATGATGTAGGCCCTAAGGCCAAAAACAAAAGAGAAGGAAAGGAAAACAAGAAACCAAAAATGGTGTAGAAGAAAGAACATCTTAAAACAAGAGTAATACAAGAGAAAGAATAGCAAATCCTTAAAACAACTCCCTACCAAAGTTTTGTCTTGCAAGAGAGAGAGAAAAGCTTGAATCTAGGTTGGAATGAGAAGACAAAAATCTCTTCTTGGTGGCTTGATGGTTTCGGCCAAGAGCAAGAAAAGGAGAGGATGAGTTTTTCTTGAGAGTTTGAGCTTGGAAATAGAAAGGTTGTGTGTTTAGGAGGTGGTTTAAGGTTAGGAAATGGTGGAGGGTGGTGGCTCTTGAAAATGAAGAAGAAGAAAAGAAGAAGAATTCTTTGAGTTTGAGAAAGAAAGCTTTGAGGTTGTGAAGATAAGCAAGTGTTTCAAGTTTTCCTTGATGCCTATTTATAGAAAAATGAAACATATGGAGGAGGAAATGGAGGGAGTGGATGGCAACCTTTTGAGAGAAAGAGAAAGAAAAATATCTCTTTGCATGGTATGGCTAGTTATGGTTCAAAGTATGGTTCAAGGTATGGGCAAGCATGGTTCTTTAAGCATATTTTTATTGAATTTAAACATGTGATGGATGAATTTAGGGGAGGAGTGGCCAGTCGTATTAGGAGCATTTGGGGGAAAGAAAATCTCATTTTAATGTTGGTTTATGTGTGTGTTTAGAAATTGATTTGGTTAGGTTATGGATTAGGGGTTGTAATCTAGTATTTTAGGTGAGAAAATGGGTAATTAAGGTGGCTCAAGACAAGATTAAAGAGTGGTTTGGCTTGATTAATACAAATCCACCTTTATTAGGGAGGAATCTCATCATGTGACTATTTCCATAATTTAAGGAAATTGGAATAGGGATTTTACTATTCATAAAAATGTGATATAAAGTCTTAAATCAAGAAAAGGATTTTGAGTTTCTCTAAGCAATCTTAGGTTCTAATTAACCTTAATTAATTATTTTGACTATAGATTAATTACTGAAATTAATTAATCTTCGATTAGAGCCTAATATTGCTTAGATTTCCTTAATTACGTCGCTAAGCCCGTCATACACTATTTCAGGGGCAAAATGGTAATTTTGCACAAACATCCAGGATCACCGGGCTTATACAATTATCATTAGTCACTTATAATTAGCATTCCAAACTTCCTGGAGAAGTCCAGGCTCAACGGCACTTATACCTACGTAAAATGCTATAGGGGTATTTTGGTCATTTTGAGCCGAAAGTTTGGAAAAATGAGATTTTCATCTCTGCTATCAATCACAACACGTTTAATCCCCTTCAAGCATTGAGTTGACCCTTTGAGGATTGGGTTGGCCATCCTCGAATTCAGAGTGAAATGACCTCAGGGTCGTTTCGTCATTGACGCTCAAAACAGAAAAAATTAGGGCGTTATAGTGTAAGAAACTACACATCGTAATTTTACCGCAGGTAAAATACCATACCTGGGAAGCAAAATTCCTGAAATATAAGTCCAAGTCTAAAATTTTTATTTTTAACCATTCATAACCTTAATCCTATATTTTATTGAGTCTCGGGCATCTCCTAGTCCGATTCTAGGTTTTAGTAGTCCCAACGGCCTCCAGGGCCCATACAATCACTATTCACTTTTTTCACTAAATCTTTCTTATCAATACTAATTTTATTGAATTCATGAAACTCTGATTAATAAAGTTCAAATAAAATTTTTGAAATAAATTTCGGGGTATACGTAAAGTATTTGTATAAGGCATATTTGCTCTAATAAGATATATGGTCAAAGCTTCCTCTGATAAGTGTAACACCCTAATAATTAACTCAGCACGCCTAGGACGTATTCCAGTTGATTATTAGATATTACTCTTTGTTTCAGTTTCTTAGATCATACTTGAAAATACTTAATGAAAATATAAGCCAAATTTTTTTTTTTTTGAAAACATAGACAAAATGTGAGCCGCGCATAACGTAAACGATTGCCAAAGAAAAGCATAACATGTAAAAGAATAACATAGATAGAAACTTCATATAGGCTCCATAAAATATCATCCATTAACACACCATAATTTAAACACATAATAGTATACCCACCTATGGAAAGTGAGTTAAGTTTAGTACATCATAGAAAAGAAAATACATAGGAAAGGAAAATACAAAGGAAAACATGCCTACCTAGTGCACCTAAGATAGATAACCTCTAAAACAAAAGAAGGTTATCCTAAGCTAGTGGTGGTGTGTGCACTAAAGGTACTCCAAGAGATCTACGGTTCCTGGCCCTAGAAGGGCGATATAACCGATCCATGAACGAAACTCATTGGAAGGGGGCACACGAGATAGCTGAACATGGGCTTCATGCCAGGGGCGCATGGATGGCCTCCTTGCCAACCTCGGCTGGTGACCATCTCCGCACTACCCTCCTTCATTCGTGGGGAGTAGGGGCGAGCTCTCGGACTATACGTGGGTAGGCAAGTCCTCTGACGGGTTAGTCTCCGATGCCTCGAGCAAGGAACATAATATGGAAAATCACGAACGGTGGATGCGGTGGTTTACATGCGAAGGATCCCTCGTTGTGCATACGTGCACACTTAAAAACCATGTCATCGCTACGGGGAGGTCAAAGAGAAACGGTAGCTAGGAACGGGGTGTGCAAATGGGTGTCCCATGAACATAAAGACTTGGATAGAGTAGTGTCGCTTAAAATGGTAAGACCGATGCTCAAGGTCAAAATGAACCTCCCAAGTAGGGGTGTCAATGAAGAAAACGAACATTGCCATCAGAATCTGAAGACATAATGGAAAGGAAGAAAGAGGGAGTGAGAATCTTACTAAAGAATCTCAGTAGAGTATCCTCCTATCTAAGTGACATCATCAATGTCTTCAGGGACCTAAGTTTTATTAAGAAATAGTGAGCATGCAAAGATTCATTTACTAAGTTTTAAAACATCAATTACCGAGGCCTATTCATTTTAGTTGTAACACCTAATAATTAACCCAATACGCCTAGGTTGTATCTGATTAATTACTAGACTTTACTCTTTGCTTAAGTTCTTTAATCATGCTTTGAAAATACTTAGTGAAATTACGAGCCATTTTTTTAAAACATAATTGAAAACGTGAGCCGTGCATAACGTGAACGATAATAAAGATAAAGCAGGAAGCGAACAGACATATCATGAAGAACACATCATATTGGCTCCATCATATGACATCCACAATTACATTTCACATAGATATTTTGCCTACCAACAGAGTTAAGCTAGATGTAGGCAATCGAACAAAACATAAATAATATATGGATGGAAAAACATCTATTAACGGCACCTATTTATAACACTTCAAGAGATAGGAATAGATATCCGAGTTCACGCTCAAGGTCTAGCAATACGTTCCTCAAGGATAATAAGCTGGTTCACAAGATCACGTGCATCTACCAGGTGAGAGCATCAACGGGAATCACGAACATCACCATCACTTTCTGAAGACGAGATGGAAAGAAAGAAAGAGGGAATGAGAAACTTATAAAAGAATCTTAGTAGGGTACTCATCTCATATGCATCGTGTCATCATCATCGTCCCCAGGAACTTAGGTTTCATTATGAAAATGTGAGCATGCTAAGATTCATTTATTTAGTTCGGAAATATACTTCCGAGGTCGTCATTTTAATCATGCGTTTTATAATGCATCATAAACTTAGCATGTCATGTTTATAATGAACTTTTCCTTTCATATATAATAACATAATTATGCATAAGACCACATCATATTCCTTATCATCATATCATAAATACTATGCATAGAAGAATATCATATTTCTCATCATTATCTCATAAATACTATGCATAGAAGAACATCATAATCACATAATACGTTACTTAGTTCCTTAGGTGACTTAAAGTTACTTTCATCATCATTTTCCTGGGCCACCCTATATGTAACCAGAATTTCTCCTGTTAGAGTACAAATGACCGAAATGCCCTGAGGTCATTTCTACCCGAAATTAAAGGGCAGTTGCCCGGCAACCCTCGAATGGGTCAACTCGATGTTTGAAGGGGATTATGCTGTTATGAATGATATCGAGGGGGAAACCTCGTTTTCTAAACTTCGGCTCAAAATGACCAAAATACCCTCCTGTGTCTACACGGGTAAAAGATGCCGTTTGAGCCCAAACTTTTCAGGAAGTTTAGAATGATGTTTATGAGCAATGTTTGATGTTTAGTTGAGGAAGGTCCCTGGCAGTTTTAGTGTAAAATTACCATTTTGCCCCTAGAACGTGTACAGTGCGCCTAATGAAGCAATTAGCAAACCTAAGCAATATTAGGCTCTAATCGAAGATTAATTTATTTCGATAATTAATCTAGAGTCAAAATGATTTATTAAGGTTAATTAGAACCTAAGATTGCTTAGATAAACTCTAATGGTATTCTTTAAATTCAAGATTGCTAGTCATGGAATCTTGAATAGTGTTTTCTCTCTCTTTCCTTAAATTAAGGAATTGAGCCATACCTCATTTGACCAAAAGAATTATTTTAAATTACTAATCTAATAAGATCACCCTCCTAATCAAGTCTTGAACCACCTCAATTAACCATTTTCTCACCTAAACGCTTGCTTACAAACTCCTAATCAAAAAGCCTAATCATAGAAACACTTAAACACATCCTTAAACCACAATTACATGAACAAAAATCCCTTCCCCTTGGCTGATGAGGAGGCCGAAAATCTGTCCCCAAATGGTGCCACATGTTGAGTTGTGATGCACTCCAAGCCCATGCCTTAGGCCATACCTTGCCCATGCTTCCAACCATGCTTGCCATGCCTAAACCCATGCTTTTGTAAGAGATATTTTCCTCCTCCCTTGACCTTGAAAAAGTCATCAGCCATTCCCCCCCAAATCAGCCAACATGTCTCATTTTTCTATAAATACCAAGCTTTGATGAACCTTGTCACACTTTGGTTCACTTGGTAAGTTCACACTTCTTGCAAATTCTCTCATTCCTCTCAAATTCCCTCAACTTGGCTGATTTCTTCCTCAAGACTCCAAAAGGATTTCCTTCTCCTTCCATCTAGAAAACAAAGCTTTCTTACATCTCTTCAAGACTTCTTAAGGTAGGGGTTAAGTTTTGATGATTTTTGTTTGTGTTCTTCAAGAAAGTTCTAGTTTTTCTCTTGGTTTCAAACTCCTTTTCCTTCCTCTTTCTTTTTCGGCCAAGAGGCCTTCTTACAAAAAGAATGTGAGCTTGATGATGAGGTTTCAAGATAATGATTTGTTGTTGTCATGTGAGAAACCTCTAAAGCTTGAAACAACTTGGTCTTGGACCATACATGCTTGGATTTCCTTTCTTTTCTTGGCTTAAGTTTCGGTTTTTCCTCTTCCTCTTTCCTTTAAGGATTTTCAGTTTTTCTTCTATGGATTTGAACAAAGTTTGTAAAATATGTCTAGTAGATCACGAAAGTTTTGTTAAGAAAGTTAATCTCATGATTTCAAAGAGCTCTAGGCTTACCCTTGCCAACCTTAAAGTTGGTCGCCGTTCTAGAATCCGCGCTAGATTGAAGCCTATGAGCAATAAAATAAAGAATATGACTTAGTTCTTGTAGTTTTGTTTAGACAAAGTGATGAACTTTGGGTCCATTTCCTTAAGCTTGATGGTGAGTTCAAACCTTAAGATTTCTCTTGAAGTCTAGGTGCTAAGAACTCTAAAGCTTGCCTTATGATGCATAATGGGTTGAGGTTTATGTTCCTCTAAAAGTCTTGCAAGAGCTCTAGCTAAGACAAAAACAAGATGCATTCATGTTTAAATTTATGTCTTGCATCTCATGTTTATTTTGATGTTATCACTAATTTCACAAGAGTAAATGAATGAACTTGCATTACCATATTTAAATTCCCAAGCTTGCATTTCATGTTTATATTTCAAGTCATCACTTAATCCTTAAAGATAATAATGAAGTTGCATCTCATATTTATTTTATGCTCTCACTTTACTTTCTAATGAAGAGTAAAATAAAGTGCATGGCATGTTTAAGATTTTGTCATCACCTAAACACTCTAGAGCTCAAAGACTTGCCCTAAGTATCCTAAAAAGGAAACTCCATTCAAAAAGAAATGGATGAGTTTTGGTATGAACCAACAATGGTTTGATTTTGTAAAATACATGAATAATTTTCAAGGAAATGTTGGAAAACTGTTTTATGAGGTCTCAAGAGGTTTAAAATAGTTTGGAATGTGTCAAAATCATGTTTTCTCAATTTTCGAAGGTTCTGGTAATCGATTACCACCAATGTAATCGATTACCAGAAGGTTTCGAAGGACTTTTGGTTCTGGTAATCGATTACCAGAGGCAGTGTAATCGATTACTACGGCTTTTCATGCCCAGAACCTCTTCTGGAAACCCTGTAATCGATTACTTTATAATGTAATCGATTACCAAATGTTCTTTACTTTTGGAAACGATTAACCCTAAGTAATCGATTACCGTCGTATGTAATCGATTACCCTATGTTCCTTACTTTTCCGAAACGGATTTAACCCTACGTAATCGATTACCATTATGTGTAATCGATTACCCGTTTTTGAAAACCCAGAATGAATTGAGCTCCTGGTAATCGATTACTAGGAACATGTAATCGATTACCAGAACACCTTTTGTTTCCAGAAACATTCCAAGAGAAAACTAGCAACTTATATGCATTTCAACCCAAGAGATTATGTGATCTTATGGGTTCATGATTCGGTTCTATGTTTGGCTCCTGTATAAATGCTGTTCTAAGGTGTTAAATGTGTAAAATTATGTTGAGTGAAGCAAGGATCGATTTAGAGAAGCTAGTAAAGAATAAGTAACTAAAAAGGGACTTGAGATGAGAATTCTAGAACACCTTAATACAAAGAAGTGCAAATCTGTTCTAGCATGATTAATTCAGGGATAAATGATTCATAATTAGTAAGACATGTACAAGATCCCTTCATAAATGATTAGGTGCTAATTTCTAAGTATAAGATGATGATAAGAGATCTAAGTGGTTTATAACTTAGAGAACATGCCTAGGAATCCCTCATAATTGATCTAAGAATTAATTATGGAGTCTTAGGCGAAGATGGATCTTAAAAGGGTCGCGAATGGAGATTCTAGAGCCCTTAAGCAAACATATATATATTTTTTGCCCTTTTATGTTGAGTGCTGAGTGGAATCTTGGTGAGTTCAAATCTTAGAGGAAAAGTTTAAGTGCCAACCCCTTGAGGGTAATAATAATGCAAATACAAGTTTAAAGCCCGAAAGGGGCAAAGCATAAGATCCTGTGAGATAGGTGGACGAGAGAGTATGATTATGATGATGAACCTCGTGCACACGTATGATGATGTGATTATGTTAGTTCCTTGAGCATGAAACTTTATATGCATAATTTGATGAATTGTTGTGTTTGAGATGCATAATGTTTCAAAGATATGAATGAAATTGAGAAATATGCTCATGTGAACTAGAAAGTTGTGGCAATGAGAAAGTTCCATGAAAATGATGCATGTGACTGAAATTATGTGGCATGACTCAAATTTGAGGAAATTCGGAGAGTAGTGTTATGCCGCCGAATTTCCGTAAATTTGAGGGACAAAAAGAAAGTTTTTGAGAAATATGAAGTTTAAAAGTTATATGCCGAGACGCATTTCTCCTGCTTCAGAATGAGAGAAAGTAAACCCGTGGGGTATGGACGTCGAGCCATACCGAAGCGGACAAAGTTGGTCTTAACCAGTCGATGCGTTTCGAAGAAGGAGAAAGTCCCATGATGGGTGATCCTTAGGCCCCTACCCGTACTCTGGAGTCGGGATTATGATATTTATGATTCGCTTATCAAGAGGATAAGTAAGAACTAGTGACGACTAGTTAAGGTATGAGCTCATAGCCTAGCTTAAGGGGTGCGGTTACTATATTATTGGTGACACAAGTATGAGAAAAGGAAAGATGTTCAAAGAAAAGTTTCATGCCACACAAATGTTGTTTGAATTATTGTTTGATTTACCTAAAGTGCTACCATGCATCCATGAAACATTATGTTGCATACATGCATTAAGAATCATTATAAAAGACATGGACCTTGGACAACAACCTTTGTGAAAACCTCATAATGAACCTATGCATGCTCAACCTTTTCATAATAAACCCAAGGTTCCTGGGACGTAAACGATGGCACTAGGATAGAGGACTTCCTCCTGAGATTCTTTAGTAAGAATTCTCACCCTCTCTCTTTTCTTTCCGTTACGTCTTCAGATATCGATGGCGTCGTTCGTGATTTTCATTGACCCGCCTACATGGGAGGTGCACTATGACCCCGAGCATCAGTCCTACCACTTCAAGGGTCATTGCGAGGTGCGCATTTTTGCATACGTGGGACGCCCTTTTGCTTCCCCGTCTCCAGCTATCGCTCGATCCGACTTCACCCTTTGGCGACGACCTCGTCTTTGAGAGGACACGACCGAGATGGGAGACCGTCGTGCCCAACCTTCCTCGTCGGAGGTACGCGGATATCCTGAGTATGTTCCCCGTTCTCGATCAGAGGCTGATCCTTGGAGGGATCTTCCCTTCGTTCCTATGGGTCACGGAGGAGGTAGTGAGGACACGGTCACCGCCGAGGCATGCGAGGCGCGTTCGACAGCCCGAGAGGCGACCACGACGCGGAGGCCACGCTGTCCCCTCGATTCCCATGCCTAGATCTCCGCTTCGTTGGGCTACATCCGAGGAGCTTCGTCAGTCGCGGGCTATCTCCCCACCGAGGGGCGTCACCAGTAGGCTTGGAGTGGGAGGGTAGTGATAGTTGGGTGTTTATCTTTTGGGATTATTACCATGTATTTGTCTTTATGTTTCCCATTGTACTGCAAGCTCTGCCCACTAGTACGGGTAAGACTTTATGTTTCTGTTATATTTCTCTTGAGATGTACTAAACTATATTATCTAATGTAATGAGGAATGATGTTTATGATGGATGTGTTCTTTAATGTTTATATTCTGTATGTTTTATTTATTCTTCCGCTTCACGTTGTTTATGTTACGCGCAAAGGCTCGCACTTTGGTTTATATAAATCATTTCAAAAAAATTTACCGTATTTTCCGCTAAGTATTTTATAAATGAATTTAAAGAGAAGTAATAACTAATAATTAGTCTTGATACGTCCTAGGCGTATTGAGGTTAAATATTAGGGTGTTACACTATACTCCACCCTTTTGGGAGTAATCTAGGTTATGAGCTCATACCTTACTAGTCGTTACTAGCATATACTTATCCCTTTTGATAAGTTAAAATCTCAACTCTACCCTTTTGAGAGAACGGGCTAGGGGGCAAGAATCACCTTTTTCACCACCTATAGTCTGATGGGTCCAAAGGATCATTTTCTCGATCACCTTTTCACCACCTATAGTCTGATGGGTCCAAAGGATCATTTCCTCATAAGTTTAAGTCACCATTAAGTCTTAGCATGTTATATCATAATCATCAAGATGCATGAACATTCTCATTGTTTGAAATAGCAACTATAACATGCAAGCCATGAAATCATTCAACAATATCAAACTCTCATAGGCATTACATCATCATATAACTGACATTCCAAAACATCAAAAGATGTCATCTAAAATTCTCAGAGTAACGCTCCCTTAAATAACCGAACTCTAAAATTGGGTAACCTTAATTATCAAACTAATTGCTTATGCATCTAAGGGATTTATTACCATCGATTATAAGCCTTAAGAACATTATTAGACTATATGGGGTAGCATAGACAGTAAGTTATATTTAGGATTCACGGTGTGCTAAAAGTTGCATTTTTAACCCCTTCTCGTACCCTTTCCTTATGGTGCTAAAATTAATTACTAAACCAATTATGAATCATTCTCCCTTATCTAAACATAATAGAACCTGGTTATTAAGGCCACTAAAGGCTCTGACAGAAGCATGAATTTTATTCTCTAAAGTTCTAGAAATCTTGCTTTTACGGTTTTCTAGGAAGCTAGTTTTATCTCTAACATGCATAGAATCATTCCTTTAGCAATAAACCATAATTATCACAACTTCAAACATATTAAACCATCATCATACAGTAGTACTAAACTCAGATTAGTGGCTGAATTATGAACCTCACATAATTGCTTAAAATTACATTTTAAGTACATGTAAGATACTAGTTTCCCATAAAATCTTTACAAAGCTTTAAAACTCTTTTAGAAACTAATTCTTTTTGTTAATCTTGAAAGAAATTATAGAACTAAATCAGTAGCTATTTAAAATCACTTTGGGCCTACCTTAATTATGAGGCCTATTTATATATTGAAAGAATCTTGATTAAAATTCTCACTTAAGATAAAAGGAGCAAGTCTTGAGCTTTAGAGATTTAGGTGATAACTAGAATCATAAACATGCTATGTAACCTCATTTTAATTGTCTTTATAAGGTGATAACTTTGAATTATAAACATGATATGCAAGAACTGGAGCGGCGTAGTCCGCACTGGACAAGTGGAGGGAGAGAATCTTAAGAAACCGGCGTAGTTGCACTGGATTGGTGAAGGGAAGAGAATTCTTATTACATCTTATTAAGCTCCAAACTCAAGACTTTTTAAAGAATGAATTCTTTGACTCCCATAATCTTAAGGAAGCTTTAGAGGTTTTATTACCATGGTTCCAACTTTGCTTGTGATACTTGGGCAAGTCTTTGAACTCTAGGATCTTTAAGTGATGACATAAAATAAACATGTCATGCGTTGATTCTTTTAGCCATTATAAAATAAAGTGAGAGCATAAAATAAATATGAGATGCATCCTCTTTATTATCTTTGAAGATTAAGTGACAACTTGAAACATAAACATGAAATGCAAGCTTGGAAATTTAAACATGAATATGCAAGTTCATTTATTCATTCTTGAGAATTTAGTGATGACATAGAAAGTAAACATGGTTATGCAAGGCATAAACTTAAACATGGATGCAAGTTCATTTTATTTCTTTACTAGAGCTCCTCCAAGACTTTAGAGAAATATAAATTCAACCCAATATATCTTAGCAAGACAAAGTGAAAAATACATCTTTCAAGTTCTAAACTCAAGATCTTTATTTTTACATCATAAAAACATCATTCTTTAAAGTTTTGCATCAAGTGGAATTTTCAAGCTTTAGAGGCCTAACTTGTGATGGATTTACAACCAACACTCAAGGTCCTCATCATCAAGCTATCATCATATTCCCATATAGGCCTTATGGCCGAAATGTTCAAAGGAAAAGAAAGAAGAAAACCGAATGGAAAAGCTAGAGAAAGTCCATGAAATCATTTTGAACCAAGAACAACACTTAGCAAAGCATAGAAATAAGCTTAAAGACAACTCCCTACCTAATTTTATTTGAAGGAAAGGAAAAGAACTTGGTTTCCTTGAGTGAAATGAAAGAAAATCTCTTTGAGAAATGGGAGAAGAAGTTTAGCCAAGAGGAGGAAGAAAGAAAGCTTTTGGTGCTTCTAAAAACTAGAATTGTGTAAGTTATGAACTAAGGCCTCTAACACTCCTTCAAGCATGCCTATTTATAGAGATTTTGAGGCTCATAAATGGACAAAGGGAGGAGGAAAGTCTGACCAAATTTGAGGAGGAAACAAGGAAGAAAAATCATCTTGTTTGGTGGCTTAAAACATGGAATCATGTTTTCATGGTTCCTTGTTTTCATACCTTAGTTTTTGTGCATTCTTTGACAAATTTTCTGATACATTATGGACCAAAATTTTGTGCATTACAGCCCAAGGAGGATAAAATTTGTGTGTTCCATGTATTATGTAGGTGTAGGTAGGTATCTTTGCAAATTAGAGAATTTACAATTAAGGGCTTAGGTGAATTAGTAAGCAATTTGAGTGTTTTTAAGCAATTTTAAGTTCTAATCAATCTAAATAAATAATTTTGACTCTAGATTAATAATTAGAATCTAATAACCTTTAATTTGAGCCTAATATTGCTTATGTTTTGCTAACGAATCAAAAATCTCAAAATTCAAAACTACACAAAGACGGACAAAATGGTAATTTTACTTAAAAATTGCCTGAGACCACAAGCTTAACTAATGGTTAATCATAGCTTAAAAACATGTTTTAAAACATTTTAGTGAGGTTCGGCTAAGTCGGCACGCAATTAGAAATAAAACGCCAGGGCGTTTTGGTCATTTCACGTCGGAGCTCAAAATTAGGATTCTTCTCCTCTATTAACACACATAACACAAACAATCCCTTATTAATATCAAAACATCCCCTTGAGGATGGGTGAGGCCCACGATCCTCATTTTCTGAGTAAAATAACCTCAGGGGCATTTTGGTCATTTTACACGTCCAGAAATTCGGGCTTGCTCTTTGCAGGAATCGCTCATAACCTCTTTTCTAATGTTATATTCCTCTATTGAGGATTGTTCGGTCTCAAATTTATATAAGAATTACCTAGGTAATTCGTAATTTCTAAATGACGGTAAAGTTGGCGTTACATTAGTCATGCGTCTTGAAATGAATGCATCATACTTTGTTATGATATGCATATCAATATCTTATGCAATACTCAACATTATGGCATTCATTTAGCATCATAGCAAACATAATGTGCATAGAGCATGGTTTATAAATGACATTACTTGGTTCTTTAGGTGACTTAAAGTTAGTTTACTTTTTCATCTGGGCCACCCTATTACTCTTCCTTTTTTAGAGTACTTCTAGGTTATGAGCTCATACCTCACTAATCGTCACTAGCGTATACTTATCCCTTTTGATAAGTTAAAGCCCGACTTAAAAGTACGGGTTAGGGGAAGGAATCACCTTTTCATCCCCTATAGTTTGATGAGTCCAAATGATCATTTTCTTATATTTCTAAGTCACCTTAAGTCTTAGCACGTTATATCAAAATGTAATACATAGTTCGTAATTATCATAGCTTTTCATATATTTTCGTGCATAGGTATGACCAATGTTTCCAAAAGAAACTATAATATGCGAAATGATAGATCCTATCTCTAGGGATCAAGTACTCACATAGCATCAAATATCACATGAATTCATCATCTCAAAGCATCAAAGAATTCATCATCTCAATCAACACATAAATATTCCTTAAATAGCCAAACCCCTAAATCGGGTAACTCTAATTGTCAAATTATTTTCTTATGCATCTAAGGGATTTATTATCATCATTACCACTAATTATTTAGCTCAACAACATCAATCAAAGTTGGACAGCATAGGCAGTAAAAGATTTTAATGATTTACGGTGTGCTAGAAGTTACATTTTACACCCTTTCTCATTCCTGGCTTTTCCTATAATGCTAAAATCAATTCCTAAACCATTTATAAGTCATTCTTACTTAAGTAAACATGGTACAATCTGATTTTTACAAAGTTTAAGGGTGCTGGAACAGAATGCATAATTCTTTTTCTTAGAAGTTCTAGAAATCTTGTTTTCAATTCTTTTTAGCTACTAGGCTTGCCCAAAGTGTAACACCCTAATATTTAACCCAATACGCCTAGGACGTATCAAGATTAATTATTAGTTATTACTTCCCTTTAAATTCATTTACAAAATACTTAGCGGAAAATACAGTTAAATTTTTTTTTGAATTGAAACACATAAAACAAAGTGCGAGCCTTTGCATATAACATAAATGAAACGTGAAGCGGAAGAATAAATCAATCATATAGAACATAAACATTTAAGGACACCTCAATCATGAGAACAATCATCATAATATTAATCATAATAGTTTAATACATAGCCATCTGAATTACAAAGGAAAGCATAAAGTCTTACCCATATAAGTGGGAGAGTCCAGGTACAATAACAGAAATAAGAAACATAACAATGAATACATGAAACAACCCCAAAAGATACTCCCCACAAAAGCAACCCTCCTCTAAGAGCCTATGGACGACGCTAATCCTCGACGGAGATATGTAACCTACGACTCCGAAGCTCCTCAGATGTGGCCCATCGGAGAGGGGCGTGGGCATGGAATCGACGAGCGACGTGACCACCTCGGCAAGGGCGCTCTCGGGCTGACGTACATGCCTCATAGGCCTTGGCTAGAAACCGTGTCCTCGCTACCCTCTGGACCAAAGGCACCGGGGCGGAATCCTCCAAATAAGGATCGGCCGATGAGTCCTAGACAAGTCCTCCCGCAACGACGGATGAAGGGCACGTCTGGATAATCACGCACGGCTGAGGATGATGGTCGAGCATGACGGTTCTCTTCATCGGGGTCGCGTCCTCTCAAAATCATGTCATCGCCAAAGGGAGAAATCGGGTGAAGCGGAACTGGAGATCGGAAAGGCAAATGCGAGTTCCATGTATGCAAAAATGCGTATAGCACAACGACCCTCGAAATGGTATGACTGGTGATCCGGATTCGAAGTGCAGCTTCCACGGGTGCATCAACAAAAATCATGAACGACGTCATCGAAGTTCTGGAGACGTAACGGAAAGAGAAACAAAGAGAGGGGTGAGAATCTTGCTAAAGACTCTCAGGAGGAATCCTCTATCCTAGTGTCATCATTTACGTCCCCAGGAACCTTGGGTTTATTATGAAAGGGGTTAAGCATGCATAGGTTCATGATGAAGTTTTCATAGAGTTAATTATCCAAGGTCCGTGTCTTTTATCATGAATCTAGATGCATGTATGCACAATGCGAAACATGAATACATGGCAACATCTTAGGCAAGCCAAGTAATAATCAGTCAACATATTAGTGGCATGTAACTTTTCTTTGAACATCATTCCTTCATCTTAATCTTATGACACCAAACATAATAGTAACCGCACCCCTTAAACTAGGCTATGAGCTCATATCTTAACTAGTCGTCACTAGTTCTTACTTATCCTCTTGATAAGCAAATCATAAACATAATCATAATCATAATCATCATAATCCCGACTCCAGAGTACGGGTAGGGGGCCTAAGGATCACCCATCATGGGACTTTTTCCTTCTTCGAAACGCATCGACTGGTTAAGACCAGCGACTTGTCCGCTTTGGCTGGCTAATGTCTATGCCCTCACGGTTTACCTTCTCCTCAAGCAGGAGAAGTACGTCTGGTGTGTCACCTTAAACATCACATTTCTCAAAAACTTTCTTAGTCTCTCAAATTTGACGGAAAGTCAGCATAACACTTCTCTCGAATTTCCTCAAATTTGAGTCATGCCACATAATCTCAATCACATGCATCATTCTTATGGAACTTTTTCAAATCAATAACTTTCTAGTTCACATGAGCATATTCCTCAATCTCATTCATATTTCGAAACCTCATGCATCTCAAATACATGGCACAACACTTCATCATATCAACATATCAATTATACACATAAGGTTCATACTTGAAATGTAATCACATTCACATCACTAAGGATATACTCTCTCGGTCTCATGCTCACATCACACCTCCTATCTCATGGTGTCTTATGCTTTGGCCCTTACGGGTCTTGAATTCTTTTTCTAGTAATCATATCACCCATTGCAAGTCTTTATCATATCTAGGGGGATTGTTCTTTATAATTCTTCTAACATTATGCTTACTAATTCATCCAATAGCATTATATAGATTACTCATCAAGATCATTATCTAACTACGGGATTCTAGAATCTATGCCTTAAACTCTTTTCTAAGTTCTATCTTGACCTAAGATTCTATATTCAACTCCTAGGCATAATCACTAGTTATGAACCATCTTCTTTAAGCTCAATTATGCTGGAACAAAAGTTATTATTCTTGTGTCTAAGCACTTTAAAATTCTAGTTCTAAATTCTCCCTATTTGTTTGGTCTCACCAATCTTCAAACGTTCCTCACTTCGCTCAAGCATAATATTACGCATTCTAACTCCTCAAACAGAATTCATATAGTGGCCACAAAGGATAAGACAGAAACCACAAATGTTCACCACACATAATCATATAAACTCATGTTATAAGTGCACACGTGTTGCTAGTTTTTCTCTTGGGACAATTTCAGGAGCAAAAGGTGTTCTGGTAATCGATTACATGTGCCTGGTAATCGATTACCAGGAGCTAAATTTATTCTGGGTTCAAAACAACGGGTAATCGATTACTTAGTATGGTAATCGATTACTTAGGGTTAAACTATTTCAGAAAAATAAAGAACATTAGGGTAATCGATTACACAAATAGGTAATCGATTATAGGTTTTAAAGACCTTTGGGCATGAAGAACAGCCTTGGTAATCGATTACATTTTCTTGGTAATCGATTAGAACCAAAAACCCTTCGAAAATCCACTATGGTAATCGATTACATAAGCGTTAATCGATTACCAGGACCTTGAAATTTGAAAAAATATGATTTTTGACACATTTCAAACCATTTAAACACCTTGAGACCTCATAAAACATTCTTCCAACATTTTTCTAAAATCATCCTTTCATTTTACAAAATCAAACCATCCTTGTTTCACACTAAACATATCCACTTATCATGGTTAAGATTTCCTTTTTAAGGTACTTAGGGCAAGTCTTTGAGCTCTAGAGTATTTAGGTGATAACATAATCTTAAACATGCTATGCACTTCATTTTACTCTTCATTACAAAATAAAGTGAGAGCATAAAATAAATATGAGATGCAACCTCATTATTATCTTTAAGGATTAAGTGATGACTTGAAATATAAACATGAAATGCAAGCTTGGGAATTTAAATATGGCAATGCAAGTTCATTCATTTACTCTTGTGAGATTAGTGATGGCATCAAAATAAACATGAGATGCAAGACATAAACTTAAATATGAATGCAACTTATTTTATCTTAACTAGAGCTCTTACAAGACTTTAGAGGAACATCAATAGCCTCAACCCAATATGTATCTTAACATGGAAGATAAGCTTTAGAGTTCTTAACACCAAGTCTTCAAAGAAGACTTTGGTTTGAACTTCATCATCAAGCTCAAGAAAGAGATTAAAACAAGAATACCAACATTTTAACAAAACAAACACAAATAGAACTACTCATATTCTTTATTTTATTGCTCATGGGCTTCAATCTAGAGTAAAACTCTTAGAACGGCCGACCAACTTTAAGGTTGGCAAGGGTAAGCTTAGAGCTCTTTTGAAATCATGTGATTAATTTTCTTTGACAAAACTTTTGTGATCTACTTTACATTTTTAGCAAACTTTGTTCAAACCAAGGCAAAGGAAACCAAAATCATGAAGAGGAAAAGAAAAGAAAACCGAAAACTTTATCAAGGAAAAAGAAAGAAATCAAGGCATGTATGGTCCAAGACCAAGTTGTTTCAAGCTTTAGAGATTTCTCACATGACAACAAAAAGTCATTATCTTGAAACCTCATCATCAAGCTCATGTTTTTCTCATAAAATGGTCTCTTGGCCGAAATGAAAAAGAAAGAAGGAAAAGAGTTTGAAACCAAGAGAAAAACTAGAACTTTTCTTAAGAACACAAGCAAAACATTAAAAACAAAACCCCTACCTAAAGAAGTCTTGAAGAGAGATGTAAGGAAGCTTTGTTTTCTTGATGAAATGAGAAGGAAATCCTCTTGAAGTCTTGAGGAAGAACTCGGCCAAAGTGAGGGAGGTTGAGAGGAAATGAGAGAATTTTGCAAGAAGTGTAAACTTAACAAATGAACCAAAGTGTGACAAGGTTCATCAAGGCTTGGTATTTATAGAAATTTTCAACAATGAGGCTTCCATGGGGAGGGAACCCACTTGGGGAAGAAGGAGAGAAGAAATATCTCTTGGCCAAGGCATGGTCTTAGGCATGGTGTTGGGCATGGGAAGGTATGGGTTTGGGTATGGCTTAAGGCATGGGCTTGGAGTGCAACAAAAATCAACATGTGGCACCACTTTGGGGAAGATTTCAGCCAGCATATCAGCCAAGGGGGAAGGGATTTTGTTCATGTAATTGTGGTTTAAGGATGTGTTTAGGTGTTTCTTTGATTAAGGTTTTTATTAGGAGTTTGTAGGAAGGCGTTTAGGCGAGATAATTGGGTAATTAGGAGTGTCAAGACTTGATTAGGGAGTGGTCATACTAGATTAGAGAATTAAAACTCTCATTAAGTCTAATTGAGTCATAGACAAGTTTCCTTAAATTAAGGAAGTGGAGAGAGAAAACATTATTCAAGATTCTATGACTAGCAATCTTGAATTAAAGAATGCAATTAGAGTTTATCTAAGCAATCTTAGGTTTTAATTAACCTTAATAAATCATTTTGACTCTAGATTAATTATCGAAATAAACTAATCTTCGATTAGAGCCTAATATTGCTTAGGTTTGCTTAATTGTGTCATTAGGCTCACTGTACACGTTCTAGGCGTAAAATGGTAATTTTGCATTAAACTTTGGACCTTCTGCTTGACTAAACATCAAACATCACTTAAAAACATCATTCCAAACTTCCTGAAATTCCGAGCTCAAACGGCACCTTTTACCCGCGTAGAACATAGTAGGGGTATTTTGGTCATATTGAGCCGAAAGTTCAGAACGAGATTTTCACCTCGGATAATAACCATAACAATTATAACCCCTTCAAACATCGAGTTGACCCATTCAAGGATTGCCGGTTGACTGCCATCGAATTCCGGGTGAAAGTGACCTCAGGGCATTTTGGTCATTTGTACTCAAAGAGGAGAAATCTGGTTACACAAAGTGCCAAGAGCAATTATCACATCAAGTAGCAAGGTATTTAACTCATTTAAAGCATCTAAAATAGAATCAAAGGTGCTGGAAAATTAAAGACAAATCTGAAAAGTAATAAGTTCCATAAGCATAAATTAATGCATTTATAGTAACTAAGCTTAAAACTTAAAAACAACTTCTAAGTTAAAAGATATAATAAATATGCTAGGCAAGGAAATATAACCATGAATGCAAGTTCAATTCTTTATTTTAGTGTTATAGGCCTCTTAGAGTATTTACTCTAAATCACATCTGAATTTCAAGGTTGAGATAGGTAGGCTTTGAGATTAATTATTAAGTGATAACTTGGAAAGTAAATATGCTAGGCAAGGAAATATAAATATGAATGCAAGTTCAACTCTTTATTTTACTGCTCTAGGCCTCTTAGAGTATTTACTCTGAATCACATCTCAACTTTAAGGTTGAGATAGGTAAGCTTTGAGATTAATTATTAAGTAATAACTTGGAAAGTAAATATGCTAGGCAAGGAAATATAAATATGAATGCAAGCTTCTTCATACTTTGTAAAAGCAAAACTCAAGCTCTAGAGGTTTCATTGGGATGAACTCATAGTCATCATCTAGAAACTCTCATCATCAAGCTATCATGAGAGACCAACAAGGCCTTGAAGGCTAAAATGCATAAGGAAAGAAAAAGAGAAAATCAAAATGATATAACATAGGGAAATCCATCAAAACATCATTTCAAACCAAGAACAAAGCTTAACAAAGCAAGGAAATAACTTTCAATACAACTCCCTACCAAGGATAATTTCTTTTTCAAAGAAAGAAGCTTAGTCTTGAGATGAGATGAAGAGAACAAATTCTTCTTGAAACTTGAGAATGTTTTTGGCCAAAGGGAGGAAAAGGAAAGAAAGGTTTGCTCTTGGGTTCTTGAACTTGGGAATGGAATGGTTATGTGTTTAAAGGAAGGCTTATGGTGTTTGAGTGGTGGTTTGTGTTTAGGAAATGGTGGAGGATGGTGTTTCTTTGGAAGAATGAAGTAGAAGTAAAAGAAGAACTCTTAGAACTCAAAGAAAGGAAACCTTGAAGCTTTGCACAAGTAAGCAAAAACATTACAAGCTTTCCTTGGTGTCTATTTATAGAAGAATTGCAACACATGGAGGTGCAAATAATGGAGGAGGCGTCGGCCTTGTGGAAGGAAAAGAGAGAAAAATATCTCTTTGCAAGGTATGGTCTTGGACATGGTTCAAAGCATGGTGAAGTATGGCTTAAAGCATGGTGAAGTATGGCCTAAAGCATGGTTCTTTGTGTGTAAAAATAAATTAACATGTGATGATCATGGGGAGGAGTGGCTTCAGCCATGTGCGGCCAAGGGAAGGAAAAATATGTCATCTAATTGTGGTTTAGATGTGTGTTTAGGTGTATCATTGATTAGGCTTTTGATTAGGTTTTTTATTAGGAGTTTATAAGTAAGTGTTTAGGCAAGGTAATGGGTAATTAAGGGTATCAAGACATGATTAAGGAGTTGGTCTTGCTTCCTTAGTGAAATAAAACTCATTTTATATAAAAACCATTCATAAACACAATTCCTTAATTTAAGGAATTAGAGAAAATACTATTCAAGATTCCATGACATGGCATCTTGATTTTTAAATTAAAGATTGAAGGGTATCTAAGCAATCTTAGGTTCTAATTAATCTTAATAAATTATTTTGACTCTAGATTAGTAATTAGAATTTACTAATCTTTAATTAGAGCCTAATATTACTTAGGTTTTGTTAATTGTATCATTTGGCCCAAAATACACATAGCTAGGGGCAAAATGGTAATTTTTCACAAAAACCTCCCAGGTTACCCGGACTTATCCAGTTGTTAAACATAACTTAAAAACATCATTTAAAACTTTTGGGTGATAGGGGTTCAATTGGCACTTTGTTAATGTAGATAGCCGGAGGACGTTTTGGTCATTTTGCGCATTGGAACTCAAAAATGAGATTCTTCTGCTCTATTAACACACATAACACATATAATCCCCTATCATCAACAAAACGTCCCCTTGAAGATGACTGGGACTAGTGATCCTCATTTTCCAAGTAAAATAACCTCAGAGGCATTTTGGTCATTTATGCACGGGAAAAATCGTGGTGTTACAATAAGGATTTTTCCATAGGTATCCTCCTCTTCCTTTAGTTATGCCTTCCTATTTTTCAGTTGTTCCATTTATTTACATGGATGACACCTTCTATAACAACCCGATTTTTATAGTAAATTAAATTAAAAATTCAATAATTAAAATTTGACAATTCTAAGAATTTAGCAATAATAGAAATGGCCCCATGCCATATTGAACGAGCTCAAGGGACACATTGCACTCTATATATTTTACGCAAACAAGGAGCAGAGAGGTGGATAGTGCACCTCTAGATACATTCAGGAGTCTGCTAGATTTATATTTCATGTTCTTTTGTATTTTAGTTTGTGTTTGATGATATATCTATAAAGTTCAAGCAATGGATTGATGTATAAGATGTTGTATTATAATAAAAGTATTACTTCTTTTTATTATGAGATTGTTCATACTATCTAGTTTTCGGTTTTTGCACCATCATGTACGCAAATTTGTTAGTTTTAGGAACCACTTTACGGACTCTTGTTTTCCAAAATGTTTTTTAAATGTCACCGCATATTTTAGTAAATTAATTTAAATAATATATAAATCTTTGCAAAGAGTAACAACTAATAAAAACCGTGTTAAAACTTGAGTATAAGACAAGAATTATTAAGGTGTTACACTCGCTCAACAAATCTTCTTCACTAAAGGTCTCATGCTTCTGGAGAGTCAAATCCAAGCGCAATGGGAACCACAGGTTGAAGAGTCCTAGAGGTCATCCTCTAACACTAACAACATGAACTGGGTTCTTTTGAGAGCTTCCACAAAATTTTGCGATCCAGGAAAAAAGGAACATCAAACCGAAAAATTGGTTCTTCCACTATGGAGATCAGCCTAACATGCAACCGGTGTTTGGAGCATTGGTTCACCACATGCTTTATCTTCCACAATGCGGCAAAGGATCCTCTTGTGCTATTGCCACCGAAGGATTTTCCTCCTTTTCCAAGAATGGCTAGTTCGTAGAGGCGTGGATTTAGAAATCTAGGCAAGGTCCAGGTAGTATAGGGGTGGTGGTCGTGGTCGCGATGGTGGCCGAGTAGGGCTTTGTTGATGTGTTTTGGGTGAAGAAAGGAGGCATGAAGGCATGTGGGGAGGATTTGAGAGAGTGAAGAAATTTTATGATGCACCCTAAACAATTAGTTTATTGATCATGTTTTTCAAAATCTCAAATTTACCTTGAAAATTCGAACGTGAGTAAACCTAGATAATCTCAAGTGAACTTGGTAAACTTGAATAAACTTGTGGTATATCACGAGTTTACCATTTTAATTAGAATTCGGTCTCCAAGTAATAAAACATGGAATTTCACAACATGCACTTATAATTAGACCTTCCAAAATTAAAGTTATGATATTGAAGTTATTTTAAATTTTCAGATCCTAAATAAGTAAACTCTTACGAGTTTATGATTTGAGTTTATCTCAACTCCACAAGTTTAGGTAAATTCAGGTATATTAATTTTGGTATAGATAGACCATCATATATATTGGCCTTCATATTAATTGGTGTGTGGTACAAGTGGCTTGAACAAGTGTACCCACCAACATGAATGGCCATCCACACCAACAAATTCTAACAAAGCTTTTCAATGTTCTTCCTTTCCTTGTGTGCACACATCGTCACTAATATAATATGGTCCTTAATATAAGCATTCTAAAAATAACAATATTATTTCAACATCTATTTTTGGGTGTCCCATCCAGACATCCACTTTATCACCGTTGGATAAGATAGATGCATAAGGATGAATGGGGTTCACAATCCCATCCAGGAATAATAAAATGGGTATTTGAATGGTGTAACATCCTCCCAAGTACAACCCCATCCTTAAGTCATGACGTCATACTTAAGAGTTGTTACTTCCTAATTAGCGAACCTTTCTTAAATATCTATAGCAAGATTGATCACTTCGTGAAATAACTAAGTGTAATTCTATTAAAATGTATAACGAAGAACCAAAACATTTATTTAAATACATAATTAAGTACAGAGGGAAGCTCTTCTATGAGCTTTACTACACTACATTCACTGTTTCATTTATATACATACAACTCCAACTAAGCACAATAAAGTAAAAACATCAACTAATAAGTACTATGATTCCGAGTTCTTCAAGTTGCAATTATTGTTTTGTGGATCAACCTGGAGGCGACACAGGAACACAAAAATATAGGGGTGAGAATTACACAATTCTCAATAGGGCAACTCCCAGTTACACTATCATAATGTCATCGTCATCGCCCAAGCCACTTCGGTTTATTAAGAAAATGTGAGCATGCGACATATATCAAAGATTTATTTTAATGTTCAAAAATCATTCTTCCGAAGTGAGTTTCTTTTAGCATTCAATCACTTAAGGCATATATCTCATAGTATTTTAACATTGAGTAAATCATCCTAGGAGACAATTCAGAGTAAGTTGAGTAGCATATAATACATCCAATGAACTTATCTCAAAGTGACATGGTTTCACTTATGGCCACAAAGATCAAATCAGTGCATTTTCTCTTTTCATTGACATTAGGAAAGACTTAGTTTATACCCAATGGGTATTTGCTGTGGACAATGCCATAATAGATAATTTATACCAAATGGTATTTATAGTGGATTACACCACTTAAGGGAAATAGAATGCTTCAGGATTAAGTTCATTCCTATACGTGATCATCGAACTTCATTTTTTGTTTCGAATCACACACAGATCTATTCCTAGCCGATATGTCTACTGGCTATAAATTGGGGAGTTCATCTTTTCAATTTCCTTCCCTCATTCAACCTAAGTCTTGTTTTTGTTTTGTCCATATGTTAGAACATGCACGAGTAAACTTTGTGCATTCTCTTTCTTTTTCCAAATGCATGCATAAAGCACATAAAGGCATTTCATTCACAATGAAATCTCAATCATGCCTCATAAGTCACTATTTACTTCCCCTAGCATGCATGTATATGTCACAAGTCACATGGACAAATAGTTAACATCAAGTATTCATGTAATACTAGAACTAAAAATGCCATTAGTTCATCAATTCACAACATCAATCCATTTCCAGCACAATGGCAGATTTCATACCTTTGTAGCACAAATTTATTTGCCCATTAAACAATCAATTAGGAAGCTGTGAAAATTCTCAAGGACAATTCAATGTGTCCACAAGGTTCCATAAAAATTTCAACACAAACGGAGCTGTCTAACTTCTTCAATAAATTGTACAAAATCAATGGTCAGGGACCACCAATTCACAGCTAAGGCCAAAGTTCTCATAATTTTTAACCCTAGCAAATGATTGAACCAATATACAATAACATTTACAGTGATATTTCAATATGTTATTAACTTTGTGCAAAAATTTCAAGGGCTAGTTCAATCATTTGCTATGGTAATAAAATCGGATAACTTTATTGCTTCAGTTTCAACATTTCAGGAAGCATCAGTCTCATTTGGTTTCTGATTTTTTTGAGGTAGTAAACATTAAAATCAACATCCAAGAAAATTCATTAGTTATTTTAAGATGTTAACTGTAACATATAATTTTTATAGCTCATGAAACTATCCACAACTATACCATAAAATTCATGAACAACTGTTGCCTCAGGAAAACAAAAATTCCAGCAACCTAGTCTAAACTTATTTTGATAAAAACCATTTTCTAACACCATTCAAACACACCACCAAAATTCACACATCAATATCAACGTATTATCCGTCAATAAAACCAGAAATTTCAGACCTAGGTCATGCGAAAACGGATCAGAAAAATTTGACAAAGAAAGGCAACAAAAACCCTACTTTTAGTGAGCTAATGACTCCTTGGCCCCAAGGTGCTCTAAGATTGCCTTCTTGCTCCTCAAAGCTCTCCAAATCAATCCAAACTCCTTAATTCAGTGAGGGTGAAGATAGAAAGGTAAGGATTGGTGAGGAATGAAATTCCAATTGGTTAGATTTGTAGGTCTTGAGGTGTAGAACATGTTTTGGGAAGAGATCTTGAGGTTTTATCAAGTTTAGACTAGGGTTTATAAAGCTCCAAGTTTGTTAATGGAGTTTGAGAGGAAGAACAATGGAGGAGAGGTTATTGGAGTGTGCTGGCTGAATTTTCAAGAAAGGAAATGATAAGATATTGATTTTATGAGTTTATGACGAAATGCATAATAATTTCAAGTACAAAATGTTTTCTTTTCTTAAAGATAAATATGGAAATTTTGTAAACATCCTATTGGTCCTAATAAAGTGGCAATGGTATGGCTTCTTCTAAGCCATACACTTGTCTAGTTAGTTGACAAACTTTCACTTAAGTTTCATTTAGTGTAAGAACTGCACACTAAAATCTTACCAAACAAGTAAACACCGTACCTGATTGAACCGATATTGTCCAAAAATTAATTTTAAGTATAAAATTATCATTCCCTCCTATTTCTAACCTTATTCCCATGTTTTTCCTAATTTCGGGCGCCTCTGGGCCCCGAATCTAGGTTTCAGCTTGGTGGGGCAGATGGGGCCCATAAGGTTACTGTTTACCTTGGTCCGGAAATTTTTTTTTAAAACGTCTGTTGGGCCACCCTCATCGTTGTTAAACTGTTATATTTTTAAAATTATGATTAACAAAGTTCAAGGCAATGGGTTTTAAATAGCATTGTTATTCTAAAAAAACAATTTCAAGGCAATGGGTTTTAAATGAGCCACACATGAATGGTGGGTTCTACATATTATTATTGGTCTTGCAAAATAATGCCATGCTTTTTACTTCTTTTTAATGACTTAGCAAAATCTGAACAATTATATTACTAGCTTTATTGAAAAGTCCTTGTCAAGCTGACAATAAGAATTATAGTTAACAGGGCTGATGCAAATAAAAATTGAATCACATAAATAACTGTTTCCATGTACATGTTGAAGAGAAAGTAAGATCTTGTGGCTAGTGGTACTTATTAAGCCCCGTGGATCAAATGACATAAACATTTTTCCGTCATTCATCAAATTAAAATGGTTAGTTCAGCAATCCAATGGATCCTTGGGACAAACTCTGCTGGTTTGGAACCGCCCAAAATGATTACGAATTAAGATTATTATTTTTTCAAAGCTAATCAATGATGACGACGATGCAATAGTTATCTATGAACAATTTGGCTTACCCATATAATTTGTTCCAAGTATTTATTAATACTTTATTTATACTTAATTTTAAAAAGTAAACTTTGGTTTCCAAATGGATGGGGACAAAGTGGCTTCTAAAACAGCATAATAATTCTGCATTGACCTCGCTTATCATGCTCGTCACCCTCGTGTCATGCAACTTTCTCATATATTCCCCACTTTCTAGGGTGGCAGATGCACGCGCCTCCATAGCATATACATTTTTCACTTGGATTCATCAATTGTTATGTCTTATCGTATCTCTCAACCCGGCTAAACATATGCAGATATACTATTAACGATTTCATAAACAAATGTATGTTCTGTAATGTTATAATAATGACAATGCAAGAAAATTGGCCTATAAAAATCCTCCAATTGTTATATTTCATTGAAAGTGAGGAAATGATTATATGTGTAACTTAGAAAAGAATAAATGAACCAATACTAGGTTAGTTCAAACAATTTTGTCACTTATTCTCCTTAAATATGATCTTAAACCTGAGTCTTGTAAATAGAAAAATTGGCCTTAAGAGAGTTTTATATCAATAGATGATGAATTTGATTCAACGAAGATTAATGGAGGAATTAACAGAGCCAGAGAATACTAAAATTCTTTTTAGTTGAGGGGTGGGGGACCGGATAATTATATATCATGTGTTAAATTTGTTAAACTATTAACAAAGCCTAACAAGTTGGTAAAGTGACTAGGTCTTTGAACATGTGTCAGAGGTTAAGCTCATGCGTATTTATAAAGAGGCTTTGTTGAGAGAGGCAAAACTCACTTCGTGATTTCCACGCCTTGAGGGACTAGTCTTCGTCCCTGGATACCTTGAGCAATAAAAAAAATTGTTAAACTTTAATTTTTTATATCCAATGTAATTATTCCACAAGGCTTTATTAATTCGGGCTTTTATATATAGTCTGAATACTATATATATTTATATCATTGATCTAATATTATATTGTTTGATCCAGTGCTAATAAAAGGGCTGTAAATAATATACCCTAAAAATATACTCTATATTCTTTTGTTTACAACACTTTTATTTTAGCTATATCCATAAAAATTAAGGAACCCAAAATTAGTGCTTAAGCATGGAATATTTTCACTAAAATACCTCATTAATTCATTCTATTAATGCCTCTCTATATTTTTTGTAGTTCTTAACTCAGGCCTCGGGTGAAAAAAAGAATCTGAACACAAGAATGAATTCTCTTAGTTGAAATTTTCATATATTTTATATCTCGTGTAAATTTTTACTTTTAATAGCATACCCTGTTTATAATTAAATGTTCACAAAATATTTTTTATTAACATATAAGGAACGAGGGTAGGATCATTAATTTTATATGTATAATTTTGATGCACTGATATATAGTATAAATTTTTTTTATACTATTATCTAATTAAATTATTACATTTATATAACTTTTCAGGTAGTAAATATAATATTTAACTATTTTAATTAATATGATAATATATAATCAAATAATAATATAAAAATCAATACATATAAATTAATCTCTATATATATAATAATGCATATGACACGAGTCACTATGATATAACATTGGCATGCAATCTATATACAAATAATTTAACTCTTACAAATAAATAAATAAGAATCGCTCACCGTGTACAAAACTAAAAGTCCAACAAATGATCATCATCAGAAGCACAAGCCTCCACCGCCCCTCTTTATATTCCTACCCTCTCCCAACACTATTATCACCTTGTCGGCCCCTTTCATCCTTCTCTCTTTTTCTCATTTCTTGTTGGAGACTTGAATCACACTCTTGCTCCCCACACACTCTCCCTTACAAACCCCATCTCTCTTTCTCTCCTTCTCTCTCTACTCTATAGCACCTGCACCTTCTCCCTTTCCTAGCTAGCACATGTACAGCATGAGAAAACAAGACCAAAACCTCATCCTCCAAAGAAGCACCAGCAGCACCACCACCACCACAAGATTAAGCAGCAGAAGAATCATACCTTCAAACCATCACGCCCTCATCCTCCGAGCCTCCGATCCCGACTACGTTGTCTCCGACAAGCCCCTCATACGCCGAGGCTCCTCCCTTCCGTCTCCTCCTCCCGTACCCACTTCACCAAACCAACAACGGTAACAAGAAGCAACAACAAGCTCTCAATTCTCCTACGCTCATTTCTCAACATCTTCACGTTCCCAACGATGATCCCTACATGCAAGTGGCTCGCCATCCCTTCCCCACTCTCCATAACCCCTTCCATCGGCCGCAAAGTCACCGGAACCCTCTTCGGCCACCGCCGGGGCCACATCTCCTTTGCCGTCCAGCTCGACCCGCGCTCCGAGCCCCTCCTCCTTCTTGAGCTCGCTATGTCCACTGCCTCCCTCGTCAAGGAGATGTCCTCCGGCCTCGTCCGCATAGCCCTTGAGTGCGACAAGGTCCCGACCACCGCGCACGGCGGGGCTGGCCGCCACAGGAAGCTCTTCCAGGAGCCCGCTTGGACTATGTACTGCAACGGCAGGAACTGCGGCTATGCGATGTCCCGCGAGTGCAGTGACCGCGACTGGCACGTGCTGAGTACCGTGCAGAGCGTGTCGGTCGGTGCCGGCGTGATACCGCTGCTGGAGGACGGCGGAAACGGGAGGAAAGCTGGCGGTGGCGGCGGAGGATCGGAGGGCGAGTTGATGTACATGAGAGCGAGGTTTGAAAGAGTCGTTGGGAGCCGTGACTCGGAGGCGTTTTACATGTTGAACCCTGATGGTAATGGAGGACCTGAACTTAGCATTTTTCTTTTGAGAATTTGATAAGAATTGAGATTGCAAGGAGAAGAAAAAAAATTGTCAAAAGACTGTTGTTTGATATAGGTTTAAGAAAATTAGGGAAGTCTAAGACTGATGTACTGTTATTGTTTAGGTTTAGAGGGATGATAACTACTTTGGTCTTTGCCTTTTTTATTTTTATTTTTTGTCCATATATAGCGTGACCATATGTATGCAAATGTGATTTAGTTTCACAAAAGTACGCTTTTTTTTTCTATTGATGTTTAAGGCAGTTCTTGTATGAAGAAATAATAACGGTTAAACAAAAAATTTTCACAGGAGCTGGAATTGGTTTAAATATATGTTAGTATTTATTTTAATTCTCATTCGAATTATAGTTAATTTGAAAAATTTTATATGATTCATTTGATTTTTCTTTCTTTGTTTTTTATCCGGGAGCTCCAGAAACAGCCAATAAGGGATGGATAAATAAGCCATCGAACTCTCTCACGACTTAAACCACATAAACACTTCGGCCAAAAATTTAAGAGAAATGTCACTCCGGCAGCATTCATTTTAATTTTTATCAATAATCTAGGTGAATGATTGTGGTTGACAAGTGTTAAGTAATTGTTAATGTTGTGGCGTGCTGGACTGCTCATGCTCGTGCGGGCAACACAGGCATTTTAAGGTGTGCAATACGTGGGTTAGTAGGCTTATTGGCATGCTTGTCATCTTAATCGAGAAGATTTATAATTACAGTATAAATTAAAAATATTATTCCAACTCTTAAAAGTTAGTATTAATTAGAATACTTTCATTACGTTAAATGTGATGATGACCCCAACTTTTTTTATTTATCCCACATTTAATGATAATGAAGTAGATGTCCTATTGAGAGATCTATTTTTTGTTGTTAAAATAACAATGTTTGAGTATAAATAATTCACACCGATCAAGTAGCGAGAAAATTTATTTTGTGAATAAACTATTATCATTATTTTATTTGGCACTTCAACGTATGAAATGGGTTCCTTGGATACTCATTTGATCACTCCTTACGTATGTGAGCTTAATTTGTGGCGTGCAATAAACGGTTGAAATATTCTTGCGTAGTACTAATAAATTATTATCTACTATCTTGTCGATGTTATTTTAGACCTATGATTGCAATGTTGTCCTAGTCTCACGTGGGACATTCTACGACAAATAATTTTTATATAAAATTCAAAAAACTGAATCATGGCAAATGCATCAAGATTTTTCTTTTTTGATAAAATAAAAATAAAAGTATATTTACTCTTAGTATATAACTCAACCCACAAGAAATTTCTTTTGAAAGTTAGTTAATTCGAGGGTCAAAGCTTACAACAAAAGAGGCAATTACCTCTTTTTATCTTTCTGAGAAAAAATATAATCGAGAAAGATTAATGTCTTCCAACTCATTTAAATCAAGGCACAATTCATGTGCTATTGTAAAGGGTATTGGTATAGAGGATATTGTAAAGCTTTTTAAAGATTAATGTCTTCCGAGTCATTTAAATCAAGGTACCATGCATGTGCTATATATTGCAAAGCATTTTTAAACTACGCCTAAGAATATTAACAATAAATCGTTGAGAGATTCAAATTCTAGACTTCATGATAAATAATTATTTATTACAAGTATGGTTAGTAAGCTTCTGTCGAGGGTTTTTTTTTTTTTTTTTTGCGGTAAGAAACAAGACAAACAATACCCATTAACTCGGCATTGAGCCAACACCAAAAGGGAAATGGTTAATGTACGCACACCAAAAACGTGCACTAAGACCTTCTTAAGCAATCATGCCGTAAATTCTGTCGTGAACGCTCTTGTAATTGTTCACGCAAAATTCAAGCCTATTTATCTTGTGCCTCCATGTTAATTTTAGTTAATGGCTCCCCAACAAAGCATATCCAAAATGGAGAGGGGATTCAAGTTGACAAAATGCACTGAGGAGTAAGGAGCAACAACAATTGATGGATGGGATGGAGACAGGAAAGTGAAATAAGTTGGCTATTACTAAGTTGAACGATTACAAGTTGGGTGCAAAAGGATAAAAGATGCGGGAAGCAATTTGAGGGGGTATGGAAAACCTGGTGTCACAAGGCTTATTCATGATGTCATTTACCAACTCAATTTTACTTGTTTTTATTTCCTTTCATCAGAACCATTGTTGCTTGATTTATAGCAGAACAGTTTGTATTGTTCCATTGATATACTGTTGAGTTTCAATTCAATTGGTTGCATTCTGTTTCACGAGATCAAAGTGACATCTAGAGAAATGACATAGGAAGCGTCAGTGAAGATTGAGGATTCAAATCAAACGTACAACTTTGAGTAAGAGAAAAATATGAGTTGTCTCATGTTAGACAAATGAGTAAATTGTGATTGTTGCATGTTACTTTCGGTATTTTATTTACTTTGTCCTCAATAAATGAAAGATTGTTAAGGATAAGTGGTTTGGGAAGGATAAATAATTTGCTTAATCTATTTTGCTATCTTATTGATGTGCAAAAAGAGTAATAAAAATTTTAGGCATGAGCTTCAATCATGTACTATGATGGATTGTGCTTTGTTTGTTGCTTTGGTTGGGCCATACACTATGATGGATTGTTCTTTGGTGGACCTGCTATACCTCTAGGACAAGGATTCCTGGGTGTGCCTATTGAGTCTGCAGAGTATTCTTATCAGAAAGAATTGTTATGCTGTTTCGGGTCTCAGCAGAATTAAGGTGGGTTGATAATATGCAACTTGATGTGCTATGCTGATTGGAATTAGGCTAAGGCAATCAGGTGCATCAATTGCTTCTTGAAAGATGCAGATGTGGAGGAAGCATATAGCATTGCAATAAGGTAATATCACATGTAGCTGGGATTGTTGCAAGAATTGTAATATGTAGTTTATCTTTACTTTGTTGTACAGGGGTGTTCATGTTTGTGCTGACCTTGAGTAGGGAATTCTTCTATGTCATTAGATAGTTTTTCCATTACTGAATTTATTCTGACCAAAAAAAAAAAATTTAGCAAATTTATGAATCGCTGTATATGTTTTTCTGCATGCTCCCCTTGTTGAAAGAGGTTGAGCCTGTTATCAATTATAAGAAAAAAAATGGAGGGGGGATTGAAACAAGATACATTGTCGCTGAGTAGTAGCAGATACATGTCATAGACTGATCTGCAAAGACACGGAGTTGGGGATAGTTAAAGCTGTTCAAATTGGGTAAGTCAAACTATCTCAAACAATTCGCGGATGACACTATTCGTTATGTCTGGCTAGGAAGGAAGTCTATAATAACCATAGGAGAACACTCATTCTTTGAGGTGATATTGGGATTGAAAATAAATTACGAAAAATTTACCTTCATGTATTATTGTTCTGGGGTGTGGGTGGAAAAAGTAGTATCAAACGATCTTGTGTTAATTCTGCCCAAGACTCTAGAAATTTCTGCCGCTTGATACATCTTAACTTTCTTCATGAAGATGCCAGGAGTGTTCTCCACCACGATGATGTGGAAATTCTTGATCATTTGTTTTTTATTTCCTTGCATTCTACCATGGAGGATGTGGTGTACAGTGTACGTGCTTGAGTTGGTGGAGATATTATTGGACAATGCTAAAGGAACCTCAGACTACTTGAGTCCTAGGTGGGAATAGATTAAAATGGATTCAAAAGAAAATGTGGAGTACCCTAATTTTTGTGTCACTTGGGTGAAAGGAATACGTTATTTTTTAGGGAAAAACAGAAAGTGAATTTGGAGAGATTTATGTGTAAGAAAGCACGGACACTTTTAAATCTCAGATATCTAAAGAAAATTATATTGTCAAAAACCTAATTCATAAACAAAGCCACCAAACAGGACATCATCATCAAAATTTATAGGCATTCAATGCATAATCCTTGTGTTAATAGTAGAAAACTACCTATGAACATAAATGGCTCCAATGCTACATTCAAGATTCCTCTCTAATTCATAAACAGGTAAAAAACATAACTCATAAACAAAGTCACCAGAGCAGGACATTATCATCAAAATTTACAGGCATTCAATGCATAATCCTTGTGATAACAATAGAAAATTACTTATGAACATAAATGGCTCCAATGCTACATTCAAGATTCCTCTCTGATTTTTCGCTTCTTAGATTTTTTCACCTTTTGGATCGTGTCCAATGTTGACGGTTTCCCACTGACATTATCCTGCTCTGGCATTATTGGTTCTCCCTCACTTCCTCTCTTCATTGCACTCCTGTACAGTTTTCAAAGACAGCTTAGCACAAACATATATACTTTAGCATTCTTTTGACCCTATCAACATGTTAGAAGAGAAAAACCTGTCAGTATTCGAAACAGATTCCATGTTCTTATCCAACCATTGAATGCTGCCTGTGTGATCTGGAATCAGGGAGCCATAAACATGAAGTATTTTCTCATCAACGCTGCAAGGATTAATCATCGCCAATAAATAATCAAGTGACAGAGTGTTTAATTCATAATCTTTATGATTTTAAATTTTATCAATATATAATTCTTTATAGGTTTAATTAATCCGTCAGTCCCTATAGTTTTATCAAATTTTTAATTGGGTCCCTATATTTTAAATATTTTTAATTGGGTCCCTATACTAAAAATAAATATTTAATTAGGTCCTGACCCCATTATCCGTTACAAAAATATTAGAGTTAACAGAATATTCTGATAATATTATTTTACTATAATTTATATTGAAAAAAAAAAAGAAAAAACCATGTCCCCCTTCCCCTTTCCCTTCCCCTTCCCCTCATCACCATCGAGTCAAAGTTGCGCCAGCCTCCCCCATCTCCATTAGATCAGTCACGCCTCGCCACCGCCAGTGATCTCGTGCACGCCACTACCTTGCAAGACCTTCACACCAAACCCCTTTCTCTCTTTCTTGATGTCGCGCCTCTCGAGTGTCGCGGCATCACTGCCCTCCACCACCATCGCACGCTTGCCACAGGAGACCGGCCCACCGGGCATGTTGGCTGGCTTCTTCCTCTCTTCCCTACCTTTGCCTTGAATGCTACTGCCTCTGTGTGTAGCGCTACCCAACAAAACCCATACCCCCAAATGTTTAATTGGTGTTAACCTAATTTGATATGTGGTTTTCAAGACTGGCACCACCTTTTTTGTGCTTCCTTTGTGACCTAATGATAGTGGTGGTGCCACCTCCGTAACGTCCTCCATGATAGTGGTTTTTGCCTCCTTTTGTGTGTGTCATGGTGGTGGTGACAGGGGGAAGGGAAAGGGAAGGAAGGAAGGGGAAGGGTGACTTGATATGTGGCTTTCAAGACTAGCTTCGCGTGGAGCTACGGATGACAAAGGCGGTGTCGAGAAGGTCTTTGCAGAGGATGGGGCTGATGGTGATGGAGGAGAGGGGTAGGGGAGGGAGGAAATGAATATTCTGGAATATTCCTAGAGTTTGTGGGCTTTTTTGTTTTTTTAATATAAAATTATAATGAAAGAACATTTCAGGAATATTCTCTTAAATCTCACGTTTTGTAATGGGTATAAGATTGATGATTCAATTAAATATTTATTTTCAGTATAGGGACCTAATTGAAAACTTTTAAAATATAGGAACCCAATTGAAAATTCAGTAAAATTATAGGACCGAATAATTAAACCTTCTTTATATAATCCATAAAAAAGAAGAGCTAAGTCATTGTAATAGCATAAGTTTATCAACTTGCAGAAAAGGCTAATGGTACCAATACAAATAAAGATACCTCAAGAAAATTATAAATTTCTAACTGACAATAAAGAAAAGTGCTGCAGCCACAGTAGACGTATCAAATACATAAGTTTTACAAGGCTCGATGGCAAGTGTTAGTATCCCACCCATTGACATAATGGACAAACTTTGTCAACATTCAACAAGAAAATATTTAAATATCTGTTTTTTAATATTTAATATGTATTACAACTAAGTAAACAAGAGCATACTGTAACATGGTTACATGAATGAAATGGGCATGGGGCCCATTAGTAGTAGCCCAGTCAAAAGGAATGAAGAAACTATATAAGAAGAATATTGGGGGCTGTGAGCGAGGGAATCGTGGAAATTGTAATATCTCTTCTATTCTCTCTCTGATAATTCTCTCTTCCCTCCCCTCTGTCTTTCTTCTTCTTAGATTCCCTTCCTTTTCCCTTACTGAATCGTTTACAGTTTCTTTGTTATCCATTACTTGTTCATACATTACAGTACTGAGAAATTGTGAAATCTCATTGTTATATAGCCACTTTTATACAAGATCAGAGATAAATTTCTGTTCAATTTCCTACTTGTTACATTGGTTCTTTCATAGGCTCACATTGCACTTTCTGATCATCTTTTCTGATATTATCCTGCCATCAACTGTACATTCCAGTGTACATTGTCTAATAAAACTTAAGCATGTTTATCGATATTACTTGCTTCTAACTTCATACAGCAATAACCAAAGACAAATTATAAGTTGGCAAAATACAACGAAAAAGACTAAATCTTGAGACCATTATGTAAGATCCAATGCATAAGATATAAGACGGTACCAGTGCCCATGTTAATTAGTTCAATAAAATGGCTCAGCAAAAAACATAGTCATATAAGCAATGAGTCAAAACTATGTGTAACAATGTAGACGGCTTAATTTAAATTCTTTTACCATAAGTTGATACTTACTAGCTAGTACTCGCACAAATGTTTACACATGGTGTTTCTTCATAACATTTATAAGAATAGGCACTGGTACCTATTTTACAGGATGGTTGCTAGGGTAAAGAATAAGAAAGCTAAGTCACCTAAGAGAGTAAAGAGAAAAAATTATATTAAGATAACTTTATGTTCCTTACGCTATGATAATTTATTCAAGTCTTGTAGTATGTTGCATAAGCATTGACATGCATTCATGATATGGTATGATGCATTCATGGCATTAAGATTCATACTAAAAGATATGAACCTCGGTTAAGGGTATTTGGAACTTAATAAATGAAACATATATATGTCCACTATTTTCATAATGAAACCTGAGATTCCTGAGGACGAAAATGATGACATTGCTTGGAGACGAAAACTCTCCTGAGATTCTTGTACAAGTTTCTCATTCCCTCTCTCTTTCTTTTCCATCTCGTCTTCAGAAGTCGATGACCACCTTCGTGATCTACATTGATGCGCCCACCAAGAGATGCACTACGACCCGAGCAACCAATCATATAACTTCGTCGTTGTGTTGTCGACTGTTTGTTCTTGGATCGTCCTTTGCACCGGTTACTAGTTTCTAGTTTTCCACAGCCACTCCCTACACCGATGATTTTGTCTTTGAGCGTGCTCGCCCTCGCGTGGAGGAGATCCCTCGTGCTCGCCCGTGCCTCTCGTTGTGAGAGATTTTCTGGAGTACATACCCCGATCGCCACCTCGTCCCTATGCCTAGTGGTCCAACCCGTTTGAGGAGTCACCTTCCCAGCACTCTTCGGGCAACTTTGCACCTATGGCCCCCATGGAGGTAGGGAGTGGTAGCGATGGGAGACTACATTGTCGGAGCCTTTGAGAGGAGTCCAATCTATCGGTGGAGGAGCTTCTCGTCCGCATCGTGGTGCTCACGTTCATTCTGTCGTCATCTTGCTACACCTATCAATCTCGCCCGCATGCTCAAATACCTTCCTCCCTCCTGGAGCAACATGCTTAGGAGCTAGAGCAGATCATATAGAGCGCTTGTGCATATCTCATGGAGAGGATAGCCTTCTTTTGTTATTACATCATGGGTTATCTATTCTAGGCGCATCTTGATAGGAGTTGTGAGATGTGAGGTTTTAGTAGGCGTCTATATCGACTACTTATATTTTGTTGATATTTTCCAATCGGATTCCTGTATTTAGCCCAACCTCTGTTGGTGGGCATTATACTATTCAGCATTTTATTTTGGTATGTGATATGGAATGATTATTATTTATGAATTCCTATATATATATAATGACATGTTTATGCTCATGACGTTATTGCTTTTGGATTTTATGTATGCGTGGAGTGTTTCTTTTCTTTATTGTATGAGATGGAAGACATGTTTTATTTAGTATGTGCAGTTCACGTTTTGTTTTTAAAGTTCAAAAAAAAAAATTTACATGTATTTTTACTAAAGTATTTTCAAGAGTTAAAGACAAGGACTAAAAACAAGAGAGTAAATTCTAATAATTAATTTAACTGAGTCATATGCGTGTTGGGTTAATTATTAGGGTGTTACACCCTATGTTTATCATTTTTCAAGATTTGGGAGCCAGAAGGAAGCCTTTACTTTCCAAAGCATCACCTTGAGGACAAGGTGATTCTTTAGGGAGTATTGTTAGAAACCAATGGAATTGGGCTAAGAACAATAGGCCCTAATTGTTATTACTGAAGTATGAGTGAGAAAAAAATTGTTAGAAGTGTGACAGTGATATTTATGTTCTTTGTGTATGGAGTGTGAGTGTGCTGGATGAGGATAGTAACAGAATACTTGTAGGGTAAGGGTTGTAATAGCATGTGCACATGCTGATGTGAGTAGTATATAAAGGAAGGTGTGAACACCACTTTGTAAGACCCAAAAACAAAAATTTCAGTTCATTCCTTTGAAGAATTTTTAGTTCATTTCATCTTTAGTTGTCATTTTTGTTAAGCCCATTTCTTTTTTTTTAAATTTTTGAGTTATTAAAGAAAAAAAAGCCCATTTGTCTTTTGTTTGTTGTTGTGAAAGAAAAATTCCAATCTTCTATTTCAGTAAGTCCATTTCATTTATTTTCTTTTTTTTAGGTAAAAAGATTTTTTTAAAAAAAGGGCCCATTCTGTTTCATTTTGAGCTAAAAAAGAGGAAGGATTTCAGCCCGTTTTATTTATTTTTAATTCATTTTACCATGTTGATTGAAAGAAAAGATAGAAGAGAAAACGTCTAGCAAGACAATCAAGGTAGATGCGAAGCGTGCAAGCGCCTAACAAAGTTGTAGATAACGTGCATCAAAGTAAAAAAGCAGGCACGAACAAGAATAAGTCAGGAATCAGGCACCAAGTAACACAGGTAAGGATTGAAGAATCAAGGCATTCAAAATAAAATCCCATGAAATCAGCAATCAAAGGAGGGAAGACAAAACAAAATTCGTTGCACGCGGTATAAATGAGGACTCTTAGATCATTTTTAGGGGGGATGATTTTTTTCATTCTCTAAATATTTTGTTCTGAACACTGACAATTAATTCGGCAAGATACACACAGGAATCAGGAGCTAATTCAAATATTAGAGAGATCATCATATAAAGAAATTTGATACAGGCACCGAATCCAACAACAACAAAAGAAGAAAAGGACGGCAAAAATCAAAGGCGGAAATTTAAGATCAGGTAACATTACCATCACCTAGAATCATAATCACCACCATCACTCATCAAACATATCACAACTACCATCCACAACCCAATCAACACCAAGTCAGAAGCAAAGCAAATCAGTAAGGAAAATTTCCAACACCCAAATTCAAAACACGCCAACAGAAACCAACAATTCCAGCAATATAATCCAGGAGCAGGATAAAAGAGGAAAGGGAGGAGGCCGCCTGTTCTCCCCACCACCGTGGCCTCACATCATCATCATCGACACAGCGCCACCCAACCGCCGCTCCTCATCGCGATCTCTCTCCTCCACACGGCCAAGCGCCGGAGGAGGTTCCTTTTTCCTTGAAGTTGCTCGCGGTACGCATCGCGAGCTACGAAGCTCACCGCACCCAATCACAACCCACCGACTTGCCCGCTGGCGCGTTCCCTTCTCTTCGCGGATCCAACACCGCTCCGTGAAAGCCACTACCCTCGTCCTCCACCTCGCCTCGCGACTTCACAGCCAGGAGCCCAACCACCACCTTGCCACCATCGGCTAATCTCCCAGCGCTCCCTTTCCCTCCGTCGGGCGCACCCGCCACCGCTCCCTCTCTTTTCTCTCGCCTAGGCTCTCTCTCTCACTCCATCTCTCTCTCTTTCTCTTCCTTCCCTTCCTCCCCCTCATGGGCTTGTTTTCTTTTTTTTTTAGTGGGAGTGTGTGTAGTGCGAGAGGAGTGTTAGTGAGCGTGTGAGTTTGTGTGTGTGTGTGTGTGTGTGGTGTTAGTGAATATGTGTATATGAGTGAACGTGTGTGTTTGGGTGGGGTAGGTAGATTTAGAGGTTAATAAAATTAGTTTAGGTAAATTGGGTTTGGGTTAATTTGTTCATTAGTATTTGTTTTTAGATTTGTTGTTTGAATTTGGTTTAGTCTAAAAAATAAAAAAGGAAGATAAAGGGTTTTGTTTTGTTCATTTTGAATTTAAAATAAATACTAGAATATCATGCTTTAATAAAAAGGATTTGGGTTACTTAATCCAGAAATTGTTTTTTTAGGATTAAGCTAACCTTACCGTTTGTTAATTCTATATTCTATATTTTAGCGTGACTTATATTCAAAATTCATTTTCAAAATTAACTAATTCACAAATATTTTCTAAAGAACTACGTGACTTTGAATTCCTATTGCACCAGGGATACGTAGGAGCAAGCGATTCGAATCCCGTCAAGTCAAAATTAATTTTTGTCTTCATTGTAAATAATTTTTCTAATGAATTTTTAATATGAGATATTTTATTTTATTTAATTTTCATTTCTTTGGGGAATATGTTTTATTTTGAATAAATAATTAATTTAGCCGTGATGGCTTGTTAATCGATATTTCGGGCATTTGAGTTGTAAAGCTTAATTCAGGAAATTTCTCTAAAATACATTTGTTCCCTTTTGTATTTTTTTTTCCTTTATATAAAATCAAAATAATTTTATTATTTGTAAATATTTATGAATTCATAAGACATTTTATTTTCATGTATTCATTTTAATTTTGTTATTTATTTTGTAAATATCTTATTTCAAATAAAGATGTTAATTTAAGCTGGACGGCTTGTTAACTCTGGATTTTGGACATCTAAATTGTGACAGTTTCATGTTCCAAAATTTCTTTTAAGAAAGATTTTTTTTTAATTTTCTTGTAAATAAAATAAATATTTTGAAGGTTATTAATAATTTGCACAAATCAATAGGTACCGTCTAAGGACGAGTGTACTAGGGTGCGTAGGATTAAATCCCTACCCTTCTCTATGCATAACCGACTCCGAACTTGAATCTTGGTTACAAAGACCTTTTCTTTAAAAATAAATGGTTTTTCCATGTTTTCCATTTTGAATAAACTTGGTGGCGACTCCAATTTTCAAACTTTAATTCTTTTTCGCCGTCCGTCGTGATTCCGGCGCAGAAGGGAATAAGGAAAGTTTGTTTGGCAGAATATTGGCTAGGCACTTAAGGAGAGTTAAGCGTTATAGTGCTCATGATTCCCTCTTTTTCTCATCCTGTATCAGTTTTCCTTTCCATTAATACTTCAATATACTCCATTTCTTGGATCTTTCGTATGTCTATCACTATGTATCAACAATCGAAGTATAAATTTCTGGTTTCTTTCCACCTGTGTAAAAACCTTGTGGTTAGAACTTTCATTGATATAGTCGAATGGATAGTTTTCTTTTTAATTTTTCTAAGAGAAGCGCAAGATGGAATAAGATAGCTTGTTTGTGGAATGATCAAATTACTTTTCTATTAACTTCACTATTTGAGTTTGGTCAAATTACTTTTCTATTTATGTATTAATGTCGATGATATGACTGACAACTTCAAGTGGCCTTCCTATGTCCAGAGAACTTTTTTCCCATTTTAAATCAATGCTACTTGTAACTTAAATATTTATTCACGTTGCTTCAACATTTTGATTAGAGTTCCTGTTTTATATGTCATGCGATAAAGCAATCTTCTTTTGATTTTGAAGGAGTTAAATGTTGATGACACTCTGTATTTTATTTTGATTGATAGGACATGGAGCAATTAGAAGCTATGCTTAGGTGTCTTTAGGTAACTCCTAGGAGGCTTTATTTTAGAAACCAATGGAATTGGGCCAAGCACAATGGGCCCTAATTGTAATTCCTGAAGTATGAGTGAGAAAAGTGTTAGAAGTGTGATGTGATGTTTGTGTGCTTTGTGCGTGGAGTGTAAGTGTGCTTGTGAGGATTGTAATAGAATACTTGTAGGGTAAGGGTTGTAACGGCATATGCACGTGCTTATATGAGTAGCATATAAGGGAATGGAATAGGAAAAGTTGGTCAGGGCAGAATATTGGCTAGGCATTTGGGAGAGTTAAGTTGCTATAGTGCTCATGATTCCTCTTTTTCTGTATATTGTATTAGTTTTTCTTTCCATTACTACTTCAATATACTCCATTTCTTTATCTCTCTTTCATGTGTCTATCATATAGTAAGAACAATAATCAGTTAACCCAAACTAACAAATATTAGGCTAGAATAACTCCTTTGTTTTTCATTTTTTAAGAACAAGTAGAATAGTAGATCATCTTCCGTTTAAGTTCATAACACAAAAATTTGTTGTTGGAGCATATAATTTGTAGAAAATCAAATGGTCTAAATCACAAGGAGATAAAATAATATCTTCTATTTTTCCACAACCACAAATTTATTTCAAGAGATAAAAATTTAAAACAGAGATGTAACACCTTAATACTTAACCCAATACGTCTAGGATGCATTTAAGTTAATGATTAGAATTTACTCTTTTGTTTCAGTCTTTGTTGTTAACTCCTAAAAATACTTTAGCAAAACTATGGATAATTTTTTTTTTTTTGAAGTTTGAAAACAAAACGTGAACCGCGCATACTAAGTAAAATCCATCATTTCTCGCACATATAAAGGAGAAATAAAAATAAGTCATAGCATGCACAAGTGCAAACACAACAATCACATGAACATAATCACATCATCATATATAATAATAGCATAAGTATTAACCATTTCACATCACGCATCAAAATAAACTACTAAAAGGGTATTATGCCCACCAACAAAGGTTGGGCTAAGTATAGCCATCCAAAAAGATATAAATAGTATATGGATAAAAACTAAAATAACTACTAAAACATCTCCTTCCACTACTCCTTCTAGGATATGCCTAGAGTAGATAACTTCTAACAAAACATCAAAAGAAGATTATCTTTTCAACAAGATTTTCACAACTACTCCAAGAGGTCCACCATCAACACCTACTAACAATGCTCTTGAGAGAGGAAAAGGTATCTGAGCACATGAGCAAGGTTGGTAGGCATAGCGAGATGACCCACAAAATTATAAGACTAGTTGGAGGATCAAAGTGCATCTCCCAGGTGGGAGCATCAACGTAGATCACTAACGTAGTCATTGCCCTCTAAAGATGAGATGGAAAAGAAAGAAAGGGAATGAGAAACTTGTACAAGAATCTCGATAGGGCTTTCACCTCCAAACAAATGCCATTATCTTTGTCCTCAGGAATTTAGTTTCATTATGAAAATAATGGATAATTAAGAAGATTCATTTATTAAGTTTCAAATACCATTATCCGAGGCCTATATTTTTCTCATGAATCTTAATGTCATGAATGCATTATACCATATTATGAAATGCATGTCAATGCTTATGCAACATACCACAAGACTTGAATGAATTATTATAATATAAGGAACATAATTTATTTTAATATAATCTTTCCTCTTTACTCTGTTAGGTGACTTAACTTTCTTGTTCTCTTCTAAGGGGCCACCCTAATACTCTTTTCTCTTGAGAGTTCAGTCTACACTTATCCTATAGATAAGCAAATTCCTGACTCCCAAAGCGTGGGTCAGGGGGCATAGGATCACCTTTCATAACCATTAATTCTTTGAGTCTAAAGGATCACCTTTATTAGATCACTTTTCATAACCATTAATTCCTAGAGTCTAAGGATCATTTCCATGTCTTATGTCACTTTTAATCTTAGCATGTGATCTAGATATGCAAACATGGGCATATAAACATAATCATCATCATAACTTATTAGTTGAATTTCATACTCACAAACGTCATAATCTTTATAAGTTCACAAATTTGGCAAAATAGCGGCACATAACGGCTAGGAATAGAATTTCCCAAATTTGCTTCATACCATAGACACATCAATCAAGCATCTCAATCATTTGTCCATAATCATAACATGCCACAAATCATTAAGTACTTGATCACATAAGCACACATCACATTCTTTGCATATATCCATAAGCTTGTTATCATCAATATCTCATAATAGTAAATATGCTCCTACCCATGTTGAAATCAAGGACCAGACTTACTAATGCATATGCTATGCCAATAGGATATATACAATTGTACTAGAGATCATCATTTGCATAATTCAAGAATCAAACATTACCAAATCAGTAGCCATGAATTTCCATTTAAGATAAAATAGGTAAGTCTTGAGCTTTAAAGATTTAGGTGATAGCTAGAATCATAAACATGCTATGCAATCTCATTTTTAATCTTTATCATTATAAGGTGATGGCTTAGAAATATAAATATGATGTGCAAGACTTGAAATATAAATATGAGAATGCAAATTCACTTTTAAGTCTTCAAAGGTTAGGTGATAACTTGAAATTTAAACATGGTATACAAGACTTGGAATTTAAACATGAAAATGCAAATCCATTTTCTTATCTTCAAGATTTAAGGTGATAACTTCAATTTAAATATGATATGCAAGGCTTGAAATTTAAACATGAAATGCAAATCCATTTCCTTATCTTCTAGATTTAAGCTTTATGTCTTAATAGTACTTATCATTACTTATTTTTGTGTGTCTTCTAACTATGCTAATGTCATTAATCAACAATAAATCACCAATGTTGATCCTTCCCATTATGAGGCCAAGATCAACCACCTAGTCAATAAATCAATTGCTCGAGTTCATAGAGTCAATAGCCTAGATGAAATTTGGGATATTACAATACTCCCCTCCCTTTAAAGAATTTCATCCTCGAAATTCGTTACCTGTGAAGAGCTCAGGGTACTACAACTTTATTTCCAACTCCAATTCCCAAGTAAATTCCTTCTCCTTTTCCCTCCTAAGCCACTTTGACCAAAGGTACAGTTTTTTCCTCAATTGCTTGACTCCTTTGTCCACGATCCTCGTGGGCGGGAGGTTGAAGCTCAGATCCTCCATTTATTGTACTTGTTCTAGTTGTAGCACATGACTAGGGTCGGATTGGTATTTTCTTAAACTGTAAGACATGGAAGACATCATGAAGGTTGGACAGATGAAGTGGCAAGGCTATCCATATGCCATTGATTGGACTCTATTAAGAATTTCAAAGGGACCCAGGAATCTAGGGCTCAACTTTTTGACTCTCATAGATTGTCCTATGTCTGCGTAGCGGTGATCCTAAGAAATACATGCTCTCTCTTGGAACTCCAACGACTTTTGCTATTTTATCCGCATAGCTTTTCTGACTTTGAGCGTAAGGATCCTATCCTTAATCCTTATTTGTTCCCTTGTTTCCCTTACAACTTTGGGTCCAAGCATACTATGCTCACGGGCTTATACCAACACAAAGGGGATTAACACTTCCTTCCATATAGGGCCTAATACGGTGCCATGCAGATGCTTACATAACTATTGTTATACGCAAATTCAATTAGTGGCAACTATCTATCCCAACTTCCCTTTTGTCCAACACACACACCCTCAGCAGATCCTCTAAGGTTTGTATGGTCCTCTCTGATTTCCATCCGTTTGAGGGTGGTAAACTATGCTCAAACACAACTTTAAACCAAACACCTTCTGAAAAGCTCCCTAAAAACGTGATGTGAATTGTGGATCAGGATCAAAGATTATCATCGACAGCACTCCAAGCAACTTCATAATCTCTTGGATATATAACTGAGCTAGCTTATCCAATGAATAAGTTACCTTAATGGGCAAAAAGTGAGTCGACTTTGTTAGACAATCCACGATCACCCATATAGCGTCATGGCCAGCTTGGGTCTTGGGTAGACCTGTCACAAAATCTATCGAGATACTTTCCCATTTCCATTCGGGAATTGACAGGTGTTGCAAGATTCCAAAAGGTTTTTGGTGCTCAATCTTCACCTTTTGACAAACTAAACACTTACTCACCTAGGTGACCACGTCTTTCTTCAAACCGGGCCACCAAAATATCTTCTTCAAATCCTGATACATCTTGATGGTACTAGGGTGAATGGTGAAATGGCGCTTATGAGCCTCCTCCAAAATCTCCTTTTGGAGGTCACCACATGGGCAGACAAATTTTGCCTTCAAACCTCCATAATTTATTTAGTTCCAAGGATGAATCCTTTCAACTTGCCCGTCTTGTCGATTCTAAGGTCTTCTTAAACTCTTCATTCTCTTGTTGAACTCGAGTGATTCTCCTTGAAGTCACTCTTTACACTGAGATGACATATCCTTATGCCCTCAGTGTCGTCATTACCAAGTTTAGGTCTCTAAACCTCTCAATTAGCTCCACCTCTTTAACCATCATTTGAGACAAGTGTAAGGACTTTCGACTCAAGGCATCAGCCACGTTTGCCTTGCCAGGATGATATTTTAACCCAAAATCATAGTCTTTCAAGAATTTCATCCATCTTCTCTGCCTCATATTTAACTCCTTCTAATCAAATAGGTACTTGAGACTCTTATGATTAGAGAACACCTCAAATTTTACTCCATACAAATGGTGCCATCATACCTTCAAAGTGAACACTCCGCGCTAACTCTAAGTCATGGGTGGGGTAGTTTGCTTCATGAGGCTTGATTTATCTAGATGCGTAGGCTACGACTTGCCTATTTTGTATCAACACACAGTCTAAACCTTTCCCTAAAGCATCACAATACACCTCAAAGGGCGCATTGGGGTCAAGCAAAACTAATCCGAGGTTGTAGTTAACTTCATCTTCAGCTCTTGGAGCTCTTCTCATACTTTAGAGTCCATGAAAAAGGGGCATTCTTCTGAGTAAGCTAGGTCAAGGGTAAAGAAATTCTGAGAAAATCCCTTAATAAACCTGAGGTAATATCCTACCAAACCTAAAAAGCTCCATATTTCTATCACCGTGGTAGGTCTCTCCCAGCTCATCACTACCTCTATCTTGCTAGGATCTCCTTGATACCTTCTCTTGACACTACATGTCCTATAAATTTCACCTCATCCAGCCAAAATTCACACTCAGATAACTTCGCATATAACTCTTTTACTTCAAAATCTCTAAAATCATCCTTAAATGACACTCATGCTCTTTACAAGTCTTTGAATAAATGAGTATATCATCTATGAAAACAATCACAAACTGATCCAAATAGAGTCTAAAGATCCTATTCATGAAGTCCATGAACACAGGAGGATCATTGGTCAAACAATATAACTATGAACTCAAAGTGGCCATACCGTCCTACAGGTAGTCTTGGGCATGTCCTCATCCCTTACTCTAATTTGATGATATCCTGACCTAAAGTCAATCTTAATACCAAAATGTAACACCCTAATATTTTACCCAACACGCCTAGGATGCATTTAAGTTAATTATTAGAATTTACTCTTTTGTTTCAATCTTTGTTGTTAACTTTTGAAAATACTTTAGTAAAACTATGGGTAATTTTTTTTTAAAGTTTGAGAACAAAACGTGAGCCGCATATACTAAGTAAAACCCATTATCATTTCGCAATGTTATTACCGCTCAATTAATTTTAATTGTAGAATTCATATTAGACCAGAACTATGACTTACGTATCATTCATGCTATAACGTAGTCTGTAAAATGATAGATTCGTATAAAAAAATTTACCCCTATTTTCTTATCATTAATTTAAAAATAAAATCGGTTAAGAGTATAGGTAACAACTAATAAGTTCGGGTCTATTAGGGTGTTACACATCCCTTGACAACTCTTCTTCATCAAACACCAAAACCTAGCTAGAAATCCTAAGTTACAACACCAAATTTCCATAATCAAAGTGTAGTAGAAAAGTGCACGAATGGGGTTGAATCGTGTTTTGCCTTTTCTTGCCATTTGTTTTGAAAAAGTTTAAACAAAAACTATCAAGTGTAAACTTTAAGCAGCAAAAACAATATTAGAGATGTAAGAAAGTAACTTTCTAAACTATAACAAAGATAATAAAAACACGAATAAGCTTAAATTTAGAACACAATATACAAGTATTGCGGGAAAATAAAAGAGAGATAAAGGTGAAGAAGATACTACACAAGAGTTTTATAGGTTCAACCAATCTTGCCTACATCAGATTCTCAACAACGGTTGAGTTTCACTAAAACCTTTCTTAACTTGAGAAAGTTGGATAGTATTTAGAGTAGTCTTCCCAAGCTTTTACCTAGTGACCAGTAGCTCACTCTATTATCACAACCAAATAGTCTTTAACCAGCCTCTCTAAACTAAACCAAATGACAGCAAGTACACACGTCATAACTTGAGTAATCTTTGACCAACCTCTTCAAGCTTACACCATGAATAGCAAGTACACTCGCTATCATGTTGCAAGTAGTCTTTGTTTAGCCTCTTCAAGCTAACTTACAATGATCACTCCTGGATAAGGTTACAAAGGTTTGTGTTTGGATTTATCATTCAAACTAACTGACACTCAAGTTTTCATAAGATGAAAAATAATAGACCTGGAAAACTTGAGTGACTTCTTTCTATGATTCTTCCTAGGAAGAACGTATGATCTATTAAGAACGTCGAAAGAAGATTTTTACAAACAAAAAACTGATTACAAGAAGTAATAAACTTCACAAAAAAATGAGGAGAGATTTTTATAGCATTTCAACTTTTTGATTTAGCAAAAGTCTCTTTTCGTTGATAGCACAACATCTCTATTTATAGATAATCTGTATTTATTGTAACACCCCAAAAATTATTTAAAAATTAATTTGAGCTTTATTAGTCATAATTTCAAAAATCTGCAGTTGAGCAAAGATGAGGATGGTAGGCAATGTGTTAAAAAAAAAATTTAAGGTCAAAGTGAATAGTAACCTAGGCCCTATGAGCCAGAAAAGACGCCGAAACCCTAGGTTTGAACCAGGAGGTGTCCCGAAATTAGGAAAACATGGGAATAAGGTTTGAAATAAGTGGACATGAAAGTTTTATACTTAGAATTAATTTTCGGGTAATATTGATTTAATCAGGTAAACGTTTACGTTCGGTAAAATTTTGATGTGCAGTTTCTAACACCAAAAGGCAATTTAATCACCACATATGGATAATATTTATCCACTTAGGACACGTGGAAGGCCAAGATTTAATCTTGGAATCCAAGATTAAATCCTAGCCATCCATTTTACTTTTTTTAGATTAAGAATTATCTAAGTATATAGTATGATATTCATGCATTAAATACAAGATATATACAAGCTCATATATTCTCCACCAAGCCATTAATATTTCAGCCAGCAAGGAGGAAGAAGAACCAGCCACCATCTCCATCTTCAAGAGCTTCATCTTGATTTCTAAGCCCATAAACACTAACCTAGAGTTGTTGAAACTTCAAAGTTCCTTCACTAAACTTATTCTACATCTTAATCCCTATAAATTAACCGACTAAAATCTTTGATCCTCACCAAACCTTACCTTGCTACCTTGCTCTCACTCAGTTAGGAAGGAGTTGGAGTTGATTTGGGGAGCTTGGGGGTGGAAGGAAGCTACCTTGGAGCACCTTGGGACCAAGGATTCATTAGGTCACCAAAAGTAGGGTTTTCTTTAGGGTTTCTTTTTTTTTTCCAAATTTATTATGAACTTTCTGATTGGTATTATTTGAAACTTTGATGGCATTGGTTGATAGTATATGGATAGTGATGTATTAATTTTGGTGGGGTGTTTGGATGATATTAAAAATCATTTTTGTCAAAAAGGGTTTTGCTCTATGCTATTGGAATTTGATTTTCCTATTAACAGTGATTGTTCATGAATTTTCTGGTATATTTGTGGGTATTTTAATGATCTAGAGAAAAAATATATGTTGAAGCTAACATCCTAGGCTAGTTCCTCTTGAGCCTTGTTTAGGACTCCTACCTAACATCCTAGTTTTCTTAGATATTAATTGAGGAAAACTTAATAGGAATATTAGAATTTTGGCAGACGTGGTTATGATGAGCATGACTCCATGAGCGAGTACAAAAAACAAAAATTGAATAATAGATCGGGTATGGTGTTTACAAGAGGTGCCCAAAGTTAGGAAACATGAAAATAAGGTTAGACATGTGTGGAAATGATAATGTTATGCTTAGAATTGCTTTACGGGTAATATTGGAGAGTGGGATTGTGTTTACCCGTTGGGTGAGATTTCGGTGTGCGGTTTTTAACACCGAAAGACACTTCCATCACTACAACTAGATAATATCCCAAATCAAGCCAACTGGAAGGCCAAGTTTTAATCTTGGAATCCAAGATCAAATCCTAGCCATCCATCATTGCCTAGTCACCAAATTCATCATGATTTTTTTTAACAAATATCTTGCCTTGCATTTATTACAAGCCTAGTCACTTAATCTTCTTAACCAAGCCATCCTCAAACGCGGCCTTGCAAGGGAAAAATGAGAAGGTGAAGTGCCTCCATAGCCAAGAGCTCCATCTTGCTTTCATCTTACAAAAACCCTAACTTAGAATCATTAAAACCCAAATCTTCCTTCACAAAAATTGATCTACACTTCCACCTCTACAATTATAATGATTGAAATTTCAAAAACCTCATCCTTCTTGCACATCCATCATTGATCAGAGGAGGGTTTGAAGTTGTGTGGGGAGTTTTGGTTGTGAAGAAATCCCACCTTGAAGCAAGCTAGAGATAGGAACTTGCGAACCTTCAAGAGTAGGGTTTCCGCTGCCTTTCTTGTGAAATTTTTCAATTCTGTTTTAGCTTGCCCTAATTCCAAAAATTTTGATGATATTGATGATTAACACATTGATATTGATGTATGAATTTTTGTGTTGTGTTTGGATGGTTTTAAAATGGGTTTTCTCTCAAGTGAAATTGGAACTAGGTGGCTGACTAATTTCTATTCTGTAATTAGAACTTTTCACGAATTTTCTGGAAATTTTGTGGGTGGTTTCATGAGCCATGAAAATTATATGTTGCATTTAACCTCTTAAACTAAACACACGAATTTTTTTAGGGTTAATTCTAAGGTTTGATACCTCAAAAAAATTAAGAACCGACTTGTAACCTGCTGCCTGAATTGTTGAGGCTGAAGTAACAAATTTGCCTGAATTTTTCATCATAACAATTGATTGAGATAGCTCCTGAAATTTTTAAAAAGACTAATAACATGTTGAAATACCTCTGTGAATTTTCTTGTACCATGATTCCATCGAATTCTAGGGATAAATATTTTGAGAACACAAGTCTTGGACTGTGAATTTGTGGCTTTTGACCACCAGATTTTCCTATTTTATTGAAGTGGTTATATAACTCTGATTGCCCTAAAATTTTTACAGGTTGTTTTAGACACATTGAATTGTCATGTGAAATTTTCCTTAAGGTTGGGATGGTTGTTTGGTATGGTAACAAATTATTGTGCCTAGAACATCAATTCTGCCAGGATAATGAGATGTGGAAATGGCTGAAATTCTATGATAGTATGTACATATCTTCCTCTGTATGTTTGAAACATATGGGAAAACAGAAACAAGGCTTAGAAAGAATTGAGAGGGAGGGAAAAAAGGACTTCCCTAGAAAAGTTATGAGTCGATAGACGTATCGGCTAGGCATAGACCTCTGAGTGATAGGAAATGAAAAAAATGAAGTTCGATGATCTCAAATAGGAATGAGCTCATGTCCTAGCAGTCTATGGTCCTCTATGAAATTGTGGCGTGTAAATGTATCTCTATGAGAATAAGCCTTCCCTATGTTGAGAAAATGAGAAAGATATGAGGAATGGAGCTTTGATTGTACATATTATTACTCGATCGATTATTGTGATATTATCCTTAGTTCCCCGGCCTACGGGTTTTAAGATTTCTGTGTATGATTTTGTATGGATATTGTATATGCATGAATTGCTTATCCTACTGTGTGTATATATGGGGGAAACTACCCTATTGAGAATTTTATAATATTCTCACCCCAAGTTGTATGTATTATATTGTTCATTTCGCAGATGTCATCCCTGGTGTTTTTCTGTGATTCGCCACAATGGGTGTGGCAATACGATCCGGCATTGGACTGCATGTACGCGTTGGTTATTCCCAGTTCAGAATCTACATGTTCTTTGATCGCTCCTTCAGTACTTCGGTCTTTGCGCGACTTCGACCCCGCTTTTCCTTATGACGGTGCCCTTCACATGGCTTATCCTGGAGTGTTTGAGATCCCTCGCTCCACCCACATATTAGCCAGCAACGCACCCGTTTCGCCATCCTCCTCATCTAACTCAGATCCTCTGAGACCTCGTGCCCAGGAGGAGGTGAGGTCATCGCCCCGATGGCCAACGACTTCCTGTATGAGGAGTAGAGACCTCCAGAGACGGATGCATTGTACATAGTAATAGGATAGTCTTAGGACCTCCTGGCCTAAGCTGACGTATTATTAGTCTTCTTTTGCTACGTCTATCTATGTTATCTTGAGTAGGTTGGGTTTTCGGTAGGAGGAACTAGTCTTGTTCACTAGGAGATTTTGACTAGTTAGGGTTGTTCTGTGGTTACCTCTTATGATAATGTATGTCCTGTAACTGAGACTTGAGGTCCATATATATCTATTTGATTTTGGCTACGACTATATATGTAGTACACTTGTTTATTACCTATGTTACGACTAGTGCATATTCAAAACATTAGTAATACCCCGCTAACTACCATGTTAGTACTCGAGGAGAATGTAGAAGTTGGAGGGTGTTACATTATGGTATCAGAGCCTGCTCTCTCCCCTGGGATTGGAACCGACTATGTTTCCATAATAGTTGTTATGCATGATGATGCATATATATATGTGTGTGTGTGTGTGTGTGTGTGTGGACATGACCTGTTGGAAATATTGTGGGTTCCTGCCACACTTGGATTGGTATTGAGCCTGATCAACTCAATATTTTGTTTGGTGTGACAGGAATCAATGATTTCAATCGGAGGACAGGAGTGGAGCGGGAACAATGTTGATATGATGAACACTTTCCATGAAATGGCTGCAGCCATGAGGGAGCAAGCTGTAGTTGCTAATGAATGATGGAACGATTACACGAAATGAGGAGCAGCACCCGGTCGTAACCCAGGAGGGAATGAAGTAGATGTAGAATATCATAAATTTGCTGAGTTTAGAAAGGCGAACCCCCGCCTTTTGGAGGAGCTTTCGATCCTGCAAAGCGAGGAATGGATCAAGGCAATGGAAAAGATTTTCTAGTTCTACCCTACAGAGATTCAAAAGGTGGCTTTTGCCACCTATATGCTGGAAGAGATGCTGAATTCTAGTGGGTAGGTACTAGAGGACTTTTCAAAGCCTCCCGCACTAAAGTCACCTGGGACATCTTCAAGGAGGCTTTTTATCACAAGTATTTCCCTTCTTCCGAGAAATGCGAAGGAATTAGAATTTATGGCCCTTAGAAGGTCCTATGAGTGTGCAGAGTACCGCCAAGTTTGAGGAGCTTTGCAAATTTTCTACGATTTACCAGCGTGTACGGACGAAGTTTGGAAATGCATGAAATATGAAGGGGGTCTACATGAAGATATTGAAGCCGTTGTGAGCCTCTTGGAAATTCGAGATTATCCTACTTTGGTGAACAAGTGTCGACGCACTGAGGAGTCTAACAAGAAGTTGGCAAACCTCAGGTATGTGCAAAACAATGTCAGGAGAAGACTACGCCCCAAGGCCCTCGATTCAAGCCTATGCACCAATCTAAGGGAAGATTTCCACAAAACAACAACAACAACAGAGGAAAACGATTCAATCTCCAAGACGGAGGCAATAAGAGAGTGTCTTAAATGCGGAAATATCACGGGAACCGGCCTTGCCTGGACCACACAAATCACAGGTTGTGGGAAACCAGGACACAAGATCTTCGAGTGTCCTAATAAGAAGCTTAGCAGCCCCCCCAGGCCACAACAACCAAGACGTGTTTTTGCTGTGGATGCCAAGGAGACTTCTCATCCTTGATCTGAATCGAGGTAAGTGTGAAATAAATGGAATTATCTTAGACGTCCTGTATGATTCGGGTGCCTCCCATTCTTTCATATCCTATAATTGTGTACGAAAGTTAGGATTACCTGTGTCTGAGTTATCATATGACCTCCTCGTATCCACCCTCCTCGAATCCTATAAAAACTTGTCAAGCATGCATTACCACTTCTCTTTTTATAAATGCCAGAATTTAATGCAAATTTGTTTTGTCTACCTTTGTTGGCTTAGAAGTCATTTTAGGTATGGATTGGCTGGTACCAAATTATGTGCTTTTGCATTGTCCAACTAGAACTTCTATATTTCTCATGTCTTCCTCTATTCTCTGGTTCCCTTTTCTTTCTACTTAGACTTGGTGACACATAACCCTAGTAAGGGAGACCATCAGGAATATGTTCTCCTCTCGGCTAGTGAAGTCGAAATTAACCAGGAAGTGAATACGATTCTAGTGGTGAGAGAGTATCAGATGTGTTCCCAGAGGATATTCCAGAGTTTCCACCCAAGAGGGAAGTTGAGTTTTCATTGAATTGGTCCCAGGAACCGGTCCAATTTCAATTGCTCCTTATAGGATGTCCCCCTTAGAATTAAAGGAACTAAAGTCACAAATTGAGGAGTTACTAGAGAAACATTTCATAAGACCAAGTGCCTCACCATGGGAGCCCCGTTCTTTTGGTGAAGAAAAAGGATGGAGGTATGAGGATTTGTGTGGACTATAGGCAGTTGAATAAAGTGACGATCAAGAACAAGTACCCCTTGCCAAGAATTGATGACCTTTGGATCAATTATGTGGGGCAACCATTTCTCAAAGATTGACCTTAGATCAGGTTACCATCAGATTCAAGTTCAGGACGAGGATATCCCTAAAACTGCCTTTAGAACTCGATGTGGACATTATGAGTATAAGGTGATGTCTTTTGGGCTAACCAATGCTCCGAGTATTTATGGATTATATGAACCGAATCTTCCCCCGTACTTGGATAAATTCGTTGTCTTTATAGATTACATACTTATTTATTCAAGAACCGAATAAGAACATGCGAAGCATCTCAGGGCGGTAGTAGAGATCCTAAGGGAGAGAAAGTTGTATGCTAAATTGTCAAAGTGTGAGTTCTGGATGGGAGAGGTTAAGTTTCTGTCATGTGATTTCACGAGAGGAGTCTCTGTAGATCCCAGGAAGTAGAAGTCTGTACTTAATTGGGGAGGCCAACTACGTGACCAGATCGAAGTTTCTTAAGACTAGCCCAGATACTATCGATTTATTATGGGTTTTTCCCAGCTAGCCCTACCATTGACGAAGTTAACCAAAAATGCTCAATTTCAGTGGACACAAGAATGTGAGAGTAGTTTTAGGAATTAAAGCAGAAGTTGACTACGGCTCCTGTGTTGGTGTTACCTGACCCACATGAACACTTTGAGGTTTATTGCGATGCTTCCCATAAAGGACTAGGGTGCGTATTGATGAAGCACAGAATGTGGTTGCTTATGCCTCTCAGTTGAGACCCATGAGGTGAACTATCCAACTCATGATCTTGAGCTAGCGCAGTGGTTTTTGCTCTAAAGATCTAGCGTCACCATCTTTATGGTGTACAGTTCAATGTCTTCTCTGATCATAAAAGTTTAAAACATCTTTTTGATCAAGAAGAGTTGAATATGAGGCGGAGACGGTGGATGGAATGTCTCAAGGATTATGAGTTCAGTTTGAATTATCATCTAGGCAAAGCAAACGTGTAGCTGATGCATTGACAGGAAGTCCCTGAGTGTAGCATGCATGATGATCAAGGAGACGGAGCTAGTAGAAGGCTTTAAGAAGCTTAGCTTGGGCACGTCTGAGCCCTGAAGGTGTAATGCTAGGTCAATTAGGAATAACGAGCGAATTCCAAGGACAAATTTTGACGCACAACCCGAAGATCAAGAGCTTCAAGAGATTTTAAAATTAGCTCGTTCTAAGGAGTTGCCAAGATTTACTCAGGACCAGCGAGGTATATGGAGGTATAAAGATAGGGTCTATGTACCGGCAAGTGGTAACCTTAGGAATGATATTTTAAAGGAGGCGCACAGGCGAATTCACCATACACCTTGGAACTAGTAAAATGTATGCGGATCTTAAAGGAATGTTTTGGTGGCCTGGGATGAAGAGGATATAGCGGAGTTTGTTCGCAAGTGTTTAACTTGTCAAAGAGTCAAAATAGAACACCAGGCCCGGCTGGAACCTTACACCCCTTAGAGATCCCATAATGGAAGTGGGAAGGATCTCTATGGATTTTGTAATGGGTTTACCGAGGACATCAGGAGGTCACGATGCCATATGGGTTATAGTGGATAGGTTGACCAAATCCGCTCATTCTTACCCATCAAAACTAATTATCCTTTGAATAAGCTAGTTTCTTTGTACATCCAAGAGATAGTGAGACTACATGGTGTCCTTCTTCAATAGTTTCGAGAGGGATCCTCGCTTTACTTCAAGATTTTGGGGAGCTTTCCAAAGAGCCTTTGGAACCAAGCTGTGTTTGAGTACGGCTTATCATCCTCAAACTGATGGACAGACCGAATGCACCATACAGACCTTGGAAGATATGTTGAGGGCGTGTGTGATTGAGCAGGAAGGGAATTGGGATAAGCCGCTTCCATTGGTGGAGTTTGCTTATAATAATAGCCATCATGCTAGTATTGGCATGGCCTCATATGAAGCCTTGTATGGAAGGAAATGTCAGTCCCCATTGTGTTGGTACGATTCAGGAGAAGCAAGATTGTTGGGACCGGATCTAGTTAATCAGACGACGGAACAAATCCAGAAGATTAAGGATAAAATCCTCGCTCGTAGAGTCATCAAAAGAGTTATGCAGGAGAACGAAGAAAGCCTTTAGAGTTTAAAGAGGGAGAACACGTATTCCTGAAGGTCACACCCACTACGGCGTAGGTAGAGTCTGAAGGTCAAAAAGTTGTCACCAAGGTTTATAGGTCCTTTTCAAATTCTTCGACGAATTGGGGCTTGCTTATCAAATAGCCCTACCCCGTCTTTATCCAATCTCCATGATGTCTTCCATGTATCTCAACTTAGAATGTACCACCCAGACTCCACCCATATCATTGAACCCAAATCTATACAGTTATCGGGACGACTTGACGTTTCAAATGCCTCCCGCTCTAGTCGTGGATAGAGATCAGGCAATGAGGAATAAAGCAGTGCAACTAGTCAAAGTAGCTTGGGGTGGGCCAAGAAATGAAGAATTCACTTGGGAGTTAGAGTCAACTATGAAGAGACTATCGGAATTGTTTCCAGGTACAAAACTTTGAGGGCAAAATTTTTACTTAGGTGGGTGGTAATGTAACATCCTAGTTTTCTTCAGATATTAATTGAGGAAAACTTAATAGGAATATTAGAATTCTGGAGACGTGGTTATGATGAGCACGGCTCCATGAGCGAATACCAAAAAAAATAAATTGAATAGTACTTCGGGCCGCAGGCCATGGGCCGTCGAAACTGGAGAATTTGGGACCCAGAGGTGCCCCAAAGTTAGGAAACATGAAAATAAGGTTAGACATGTGTGGAAATGATAATGTTATGCTTAGAATTGCTTTACGGGTAATATGGGTAGATCGTGTTTACCCGTTCTGTGAGATTTCGTGTGGTTTTTAACACCGAAAGACACTTCCATCACTACAACTAGATAATATCCCAAATCAAGACAAGTGGAAGGCCAAGATTTAATCTTGGAATCCAAGATCAAATCCTAGCCATCCATCATAGCCTAGTCACCAAATTCATCATGATTTTTTTAACAAATATCTTGCCTTGCATTTATTACAAGCCTAGTCACTTAATCTTCTTAACCAAGCCATCCTCAAACTCGGCCTTACAAGGGAAAAATCAGAAGGTGAAGTGCCTCCATAGCCAAGAGCTCTATCTTGCATTCATCTCACAAAAACCCTAGCTTAGAATCATCAAAACCCAAATCTTCCTTCACAAAAATTGATCTACACTTCCACCTCTACAATTATAACCGATTGAAATTTCAAAAACCTCATCCTTCTTGCACATCCATCATTGATCAGAGGAGGGTTTGAAGTTGTGTGGGAGTTTTGGTTGTGAAGAAATCCCACATTGAAGCAAGCTAGAGATAGGAACTTGCGAACCTTCAAGAGTAGGGTTTCTCGCCCTTTCTTGTGAAATTTTTCAATTCTGTTTTAGCTTGCCCTAATTCCAAAAATTTTGATGATATTGATGATTAACATATTGATATTGATGTATGAATTTTTGTGTTGTGTTTGGATGGTTTTAAAATGGGTTTTCTCTCAAGTGAAATTGGAACTAGATTGCTGGACTTACTCCGTTCTGGAATCAGAACTTTTCACGAATTTTCTGGAAATTTTGTGGGTGGTTTCATGAGCCATGAAAATTATATGTTGTAGTTAACCTCTTAAATAAATACAAGAATTTTTTTAGGGGTTAATTCTAAGGTTTGATACCTCAAAAAAATTAAGAACCGACTTGTAACCGCTGCTGTTGAATTGTTGAGACTAAGTAACAAACTTGCCCGAATTTTTCATCATAGCAATTGATTGAGATAGCTCCTAAAATTTTTACACAAGACTAATAACATGTTGAAATACCTCTGTGAATTTTCTTGTACCATGATTCCATCGAATTCTAGGGATAAATATTTTGAGAACACAAGTCTGACTATGAATTTGTGGCTTCTGACCACCAGATTTGCCTATTTTATTGAAGTGGTTATATAACTCTGATTGCCCTGAAATTTTTACAGGTTGTTTTAGAGACATTGAAGTGTCATGTGAAATTTTCCTTAAGGTTGGGATGGTTGTTTGGTATGGCGACAAATTGTTGTAATTGGAACATCAATTTCTCCAGGATAATGAGATGTGGAAATGGCTGAAATTCTATGATAGTATGTACATATCTTACCGTGTATGTTTGAAACATATGGGGAAACAGAAACAAGGCTTAGAAAGAATTGAGAGGGAAGGCAAAAGGACTTCCCTAGAAACGTTATGAGTCGATAGACCTATCGGCTAGGCATAGACCCTGAGTGATCCGAAATGGAAAAAATGAAGTTGGTGATCTCAAATAGGAATGAGCTCATGTCCTGGCAGTCTATGGTCCTCTGTGAAATTGTGGAGTGTGAATGTATCTCTCTATAGAATAAGCCTTCCCTATGTTAAGAAAACTGAGAAGATATGAGGAATGGAGCTTTTAATTGTACATATTATTACTCGATCTATTATTGTGATATTATCCTTATTCCCAGCTTACGGGTTTTTAAGATTTATGTGTATGATTTTGTATGAATATTGTATATGCATGAATTGCTTATCCCTACGTGTGTAGTATATGGGGGAAACTACCCTATTGAGAATTTTATAATATTCTCACCTCTGCAGTTGTATGTATTATATTGTTGATTCCAGATGCCGTCCCTGTGTTTTTCTGTGATCGCCACAATGGGTGTGGCAATACGATCTGCATTGGACTGCTTGTACGCGTTGGTTATTCCCAGTTTGGATCTACATGTTCTTTGATCGCTCCTTCAGGACTTCGATCTTTGCCACGGACTTCGACCCCGCTTTTCCTTATGACGGTGTGCCCCTTTCACATGGCCCATCCTCAGCGTTTGAGATCCCCTCGCTCCACCCACCGACGAGATGCACCCGTTTCGTCATCCTCCTCATCTGACTCAGATCCTTGAGGACCCTGGTGCCCCCGGAGGTGAGGTCATCGCCTCGATGGCCAACGGCTTCTGGATGAGGAGTAGACCCTCAGAGACGGATGCATTGTACATAATAATAGGATAGTCTTAGGACCTTCTCCCCTAAGCTAACGTATTATTAGTCTTCTTTTGCTACGTTTATCTGTATGTTATCTTGAGCAGGTTGGGTTTTCAGTAGGAGGAACTGGTCTTGTTCACTATAGAGATTTTGACTAGTTAGGGGTTGTTGTTCTGGTTATCTCTTATGATAATGTATATACTGTACTTGACCTGAGGTCCATATATATCTATTTGATTTTGGCTACGACTATATATGTAGTACACTTCTTTATTACTACATGTTACGACTAGTGCATATTCAAAACATTAGTAATACCTCGCTAACTACCATGTTAGTACTCGAGGAGAATGTAGAAGTTGGCAGGTGTTACACCTACTGCCGGAAAAAATCATGAACCAAGACTAAATGGGTGTTCCTGAATTTCGGGTCTTGAAGCTACAAATTTTGCTAATTTTTCTAACATAGAAAATGATTGATTTTTCCTTTGAAATTTTTACAGAAGGTTGAAAACATCTTAAAGTTCAACATGATTTTTCTTTTGAATTGATTCAATCATTTGCTCGGGTTAAAAATTATGAATTTTGGGTTCTAGTTCAGGTTAAGTGGTCTCCAACCATCGAATTTGTCTAATTTTTTTAAATAGTTAGAGAACACTTTTTGCTCTGAAATTTTTAGGAAACCTTGTGGACACATTGAAGTGTCTTGGGTAATTTTTATAGCTTCTAAATTAATTGTTTGATATGAAACTAAATTGTGCTATGAATGTGTGAAATCTGCCATTATGCTGAAAGTGTAACAATGCTTTGAATTGATGAAACAATGGCATTTTGGGTTCTAGTATAACATGAATACTTGATGTTACATATTTGGCCATGTGACTTGTGACATATAAATGCATGCTAGAGGAAATAAATAGTGATTTATGAGGCATGACTGAAATTTCATTGTGAATGAAATGGCTACATGTGCTTTATGCATGCATTTGGAAAGGGAAAAGAGAATGTATAAACTTAAATTGTGCATGTTCTGACAATAGACAAAACAGAACCAAGACTTAGGTTGAATTAGGGAAAGAAAAAGAGGAACTTCCCAAATTTTTTGAGTCAGTAGATTACGACTAGGAATAGATCTGTGTGCAATCGAAAATGG
>JAMLFY010000018.1:5184409-5288089 GCA_030441495.1 Dalbergia oliveri | reverse complement strand
TAACGCCAATTTTCACTATCATTACTGAATTACCCTAAGTAATTCTTATATAAAATTTGAGACCAAACAATCCTCAATAAGGAATATAACATTAGAAAAGAAGTTATGGAGCAATTCGTGCAAAAGTTGCAAAACCCGATTTTCTGTATAAAATGACCAAAATGCCCCTGAGGTTATTTTACTGAGAAAATAAGGATCGTGGGCCTCATCTATCTCAAGGGGATGTTTTGTTAATAAGGATTGTTTGTGTTATGTGTGTTAATAGAGGAGAGAATCCTAATTTTGAGCTCCGACGCACAAAATGACCAAATCTTGGCCGTTTTACTTCGATCGCGTGCCGACTGAGCCGAACCTCACTAAAATGTTTTAAAGTGTTTTTAAGTTATGATTAACCATTGGTTAAGCTCGGGTGGCCTCTGTATTTTTGAGTGAAATACCATTTTGCCCCGTTTTTGTGCAGTTTTGCAAATTTTGAGATTTTCGATTCGTCTAACGAAACCTAAGCAATATTAGGCTCAAATTAAAGCTTATTAAATTCTAATTATTAATCTAGAGTCAAATTATTTATTTAAATTGATTAGAACCTAAAATTGCTTTAAAACACTCAAATTGCTTACTAATTCACCTAAGCCCTTAATCGAAATCCTAAATTGCAAGAATACCTTGCCTACACCTAAATAATACATGGAACACACAAATTTCCTCTTCCATGGGCTGTAATGGACGAAATTATTGGTCCATAATGTATCAAAGAATGCACAAAAAAAATAAGGTATGAAAACAAAGGAATGATGAAAACATGATTCCATGTTTTAAGCCACCAAACAAGATGATTTTTCTTCCTTGTTTCCTCCTCAAATTTGGTCAGACTTTCCTCCTTTTCTTGTCCATTTATGATGAGCTTCAAAATCTTCTATAAATAGGCATGCTTAGGAGTGTTAGAAGCCTTGAATTCATAGCTTACACACTTCTAGTTTTTCCAAAGCTCAAAAGCTCTCATTCTTTCCTCCTCTTGGCTGAAACCTTAGCTTCAAGTTTTCAAGGATATTTTCTTTCATTTCATTCAAAGAAACCAAGTTCTCTTCCTTTCCTTCAAATCAAATTAGGTAGGGAGTTGTCTTTAAGCTTATTTCTATGCTTTGCTAAGTGTTGTTCTTGGTTCAAAATGATGATTTCATGGACTTTCTCTAGCTTTTCCATTCGATTTTCTTCTTTCTTTTCCTTTAACATTTCGGCCATAAGGCCTATATGGGAATATGATGATAGCTTGATGATGAGGACCTTGAGTGTTGGTTGTAAATCCTTCATAAGTTAGGCCTCTAAAGCTTGAAAATTCCACTTGATGCAAAACTTTAAAGAATGATGTTTTTATGATGTAAAAATAAAGATCTTGAGTTTAGAACTTGAAGATGTATTTTTCACTTTGTCTTGCTAACATATATTGGGTTGAATTTATATTTTCTTAAAGTCTTGGAGGAGCTCTAGTAAAGAAATAAAATGAACTTGCATCCATGTTTAAGTTTATGCCTTGCATAACCATGTTTACTTTCTATGTCATCACTAAATTTCAAGAATGAATAAATGAACTTGCATTCTCATGTTTAAATTTCCAAGCTTGCATTTCATGTTTATATTTCAAGTTGTCACTTAATCTCTAAAGATGATAAAAGTTGCATCTCATATTTATTTTATGCTCTCACTTTATTTTATAATGGCTAAAGAATCAACGCATGACATGTTTATTTTATGTCATCACCTAAGAATCCTAGAGCTCAAAGACTTGCCCAAGTATCACAAGCAAAGAAATAAGGTTCTTGGAACCATAATAATAAAGAAGTTTAAAACTCACTTTCAATTTCCTTAAGATTATTGGAGTCAAAGAATTCATTCTTTAAGAAGTCTTGAGTTTGGAGCTTAATAAGATGTAATAAGAATTCTCTTCTCTTCTTCATAGGTCGAAGATTGTAATGAACGTCGCTCCTATTTCTTATTTTTCTTTTATTAAGATTCTCTTCTCTCTCCATTGGTCCAGTGCGGACTACCGCCGCTCAACTTCCATTTATTTCAAGCTCTTGCATCATGTTTATATTTCCAAGCTTGCATAATCATATTTATATTTCAAGCGGATGACTTAATCGTGAATATTAATATGGATATATCATGTTTAAATTTCAAGTCTTGCATATCATGTTTATAATTCCAAATTATCACCTTATAAAGACAAGATTAAAATGAGGTTGCATAGCATGTTTATAATTTTAGTTATCACCTAAATCTATAAAGCTCAAGACTTGCTCCTTTTATCTTAAGTGAGAATTTTAATCGTGAAGATTCTTTCAATATATCCTCATAATTAAGGTAGGCTCAAAGTGCTTTTAAATAGCTACTGATTTAGTTCTATAATTTCTTTCAAGATTAACAAAAAGAATTAGTTTCTAAAAGAGTTTTAAGGCTTTGCAAAAGATTTATGGGAAACTAGATCTTACATGTACTTAAAAATGTGATTTTTTAGCAATTATATGAGGTTCATGATCTGCCTTGATTCTTAAGTTTAATACTACTGTATGATGATGGTTTAATATGTTTGAAGTTGTGATAATCATGGTTTATTGCTGAAGGAACGATTCTATGCATGTTAGAAATAAAACTAGCTTCCTAGAAAAACCGTAAAAGCAAGATTTCTAGAACTCTAGAAAATGAAATTTATGCGTTCCTCCCAGAACCTTTAGCAACCCTAAGAACCAGGTTCTATTATGTTTAGATAAGGGAGAATGATTCATAATTGGTTTAGTAATTAATTTTAGCACCATAAGGAAAGCCGGTAACGAGAAGTGTTAAAAATGCAACTTCTAGGACACGTGAAGCCTTAAATATAACTTGCTGCCTATGCTGTCCCATATAGTTTAATAATGTTCTTAAGGCTTATAATTAATGGTAATGATGATAATTAATCCTTTAGATGCATGATTAATTAGTTTGATAATTGAGGTTACCAGTCTAAAGTTTCCGTTTAAGAAGTTTTGTAAGAATTTATGATGATGGTTCTTTGAAGTTTAAAATGATAAGTCTATATAGTGATTTGATGCTTATTAAGTATTTGATATCATTGAATGATTCCCTGGCTTGCATGTTATAGTTGTTGTTGCAAACAATGATGTTATGCATTCTAATGATTATGAATTGAGAGTTGTATTATGATATAACATGCAAAGATTTAATGGTGACTTAAAATGATCCTTTGGACCCATCAGTATAGGTGTGAAGTGATTCTTGCCCCTGAAAATGGTCTCCAAAAGGGTAGAGTCGGGATTTTAACTTATCAAAAGGGATAAGTATATGCTAGTGACGACTAGAAGGATGAGTCATAACCTAGATTACTCCCAAAAGGTGGAGTATAGGGCCCAGGAAAATGATGATGAAAGTAACTTTAAGTCACTAAGAAACTAAGTAAATGCATTATGTGAATATGATGTTCTGCTATGCATAGTATTTATGAGATGATGATGAAAATATGATGGTTTGATGCATAGTATTATGAAATGATGATTGAATATGATGTGATTTTATGCATAATTATGTTATTATATATGAAGGAAAAGTTCATTATAAACATGACATGCTAAGTTTATGATGTAATATCCATTTGTTGAGTACAAATGACCGAAATGCCCCGAGGTCATTTTTACCCAAATTTGAGGACAGTTGCCCGCAACCCTCAAATGGGTCAACTCGATGTTTAAAGGGGATTATGTGTTATGAATGATATTCGAGGTGAAAACCTCGTTTCTAAACTTTCGGCTCAAAATGACCAAAATACCCCTCTGTTTTACTGTAAAAGGTGCCGTTTGAGCCCAAAACTTTTCCAGGAAGTTTAGAATGATGTTTATGAGCAATGTTTGATGTTTAGTTTGCCTGAAGGTCCCGTAGTTTAGTGCAAAATTACCATTTTGCCCCTAGAACAGTGTACAATAAGCCTAATGACGCAATTAAGCAAACCTAAGCAATATTAGGCTCTAATCGAAGATTAATTTATTTCGATAATTAATCTAGAGTCAAAATAATTTATTAAGGTTAATTAGAACCTAAGATTGCTTAGATAAACTCTAATTGCATTCTTTAATTCAAGATTCCTAGTCATGGAATCTTGAATAGTATTTTCTCTCTCCAATTCCTTAAATTAAGGAATTGAGCCATACCTCATTTGACCAAAAGAATTATTTTAAATTACTAATCTAATAAGATTACCCTCCTAATCAAGTCTTGAACCACCTTAATTAACCATTTTCTCACCTAAACACTTGCTTACAAACTCCTAACCAAAACCTTAATCAAAGAAACACTTAAACACATCCTTAAACCACAATTACATGAACAAAAATCTCTTCCCCCTTGGCTGATGTGTGGCCGAAAATCCCCCTAAAAATGGTGCCACATGTTGATTTTTGATGCACTCCAAGCCCATGCCTTAGGCCATGCTTTGCCCATACCTTGCCCATGCTTCCAACCATGCTTGCCATGCCTAAACCCATGCTTTTGTAAGAGATATTTTCCTCCTCCCTTGGCCTTGAAAACCATCAGCCATTCCCTCCCCAAATCAGCCAACATCTCATTCTTCTATAAATACCAAGCCTTGATGAACCTTGTCACACTTTGGTTCACTTGGTAAGTTCACACTTCTTGCAAATCCTCTCATTTCCTCTCAAACTTCCTCACTTTGGCTGATTTCTTCCTTCAAGTTTCAAGAGGATTTTCCTTCTCCATTTCATCAAAAACAAAGCTTTCCTTCATCTCTTCAAGACTTCTTAAGGTAGGGTTTGTTTTAATGTTTTGTTTGTGTTCTTCAAGAAAGTTCTAGTTTTTCTCTTGGTTTCAAACTCTTTTCCCCTTCCTCTTTTCTTTTCGGCCAAGAGGCCTTTTTATAAAAAGAACATGAGCTTGATGATGAGGTTTCAAGATAATGACTTGTTGTTGTCATGTGAGAAACCTCTAAAGCTTGAAACAACTTGGTCTTGGACCATACATGCTTGGATTTCCTTTCTTTTCTTGGCTTAAGTTTCGTTTTCCTCTTCCTCTTTTCTTAAGGATTTCAGTTTTTCTTCTTTGGATTTGAACAAAGTTTGTAAAATATGTAAAGTAGATCACAAAAGTTTTGTTAAGAAAATTAATCTTATGATTTCAAAGAGCTCTAAGCTTACCCTTGCCAACCTTAAAGTTGGTCGGCCGTTCTAAGAGTTTTACTCTAGATTGAAGCCCATGAGCAATAAAATAAAGAATATGACTTAGTCCTTGTAGTTTTGTTTAGACAAAGTGTTGAACTTTGTGTCCATTTCCTTAAGCTTGATGATGAAGTTCAAACCTTAAGATTTCTTTTGAAGTCTAGGTGCTAAGAACTCTAAAGCTTGCCTTATGATACATAATGGGTTGAGGTTTATGTTCCTCTAAAAGTCTTGCAAGAGCTCTAGTTAAGATAAAAAAGTTGCATTCATGTTTAAATTTATGTCTTGCATCTCATGTTTATTTTGATGCTATCACTAATTTCACAAGAGTAAATGAATGAACTTGCATTACCATATTTAAATTCCCAAGCTTGCATTTCATGTTTATATTTCAAGTCATCACTTAATCCTTAAAGATAATAATGAAGTTGCATCTCATATTTATTTTATGCTCTCACTTTACTTTCTAATGAAGAGTAAAATAAAGTGCATAGCATGTTTAAGATTTTGTCATCACCTAAATACTCTAGAGCTCAAAGACTTGCCCTAAGTATCCTAAAAAGGGAACTCTAGTAAAAAAGAAATGGATGAGTTTTAGTATGATTCAATAATGGTTTGATTTTGTAAAATGCATGAATGATTTCAAGAAAATGTTGGAAAATGTTTTATGAGGTCTCAAGATGTTTAAATAGTTTGGAATGTGTCAAAAATCATGTTTTCTCAAATTCCAGGTTCTGGTAATCGATTACCATCCATGTAATCGATTACCAGAAGGTTTTTGAAGGACTTTTGGTTTGGTAATCGATTACCAGAGGCAGTGTAATCGATTACCACGGCTTTTTCATGCCCAGAACCTTTCTGGAAACCTAATCGATTACCTGATAGTGTAATCGATTACTTTATGTTCTTTATTTTCCTATTTAACCTAAGTAATCGATTACCATTGTATGTAATCGATTACCCTTGTTTTTGAAACCCAGAATGAATTGAGCTCCTGGTAATCGATTACTAGGAACATGTAATCGATTACCAGAACACCTTTTGTTTTCTAAAAATGTCCCAAGAGAAAACTAGTAACTTATATGCATTTCAACCCAAGAGATTATGTGATTTTATGGGTTCATGATTTCGGTTCTATGTTTGGCTACTGTATAAATGCTGTTCTAAGGTGTTAAATGTGTAAAATTATGTTGAGTGAAGCAAGGATCGATTTAGAAAAGTTAGAAAAGAATAAGTAACTTAAAAGGGATTAGAGATGAGAATTCTAGAACACCTTAATGCAAGAAATGCAAATCTGTTCTAGCATGATTAATTCAAGGATAAATGATTCATAATTAGTAAGACATGTACAAGATCCCTTCATAAATGATTAGGTGTTGATTTCTAAGTTTAAGATGATGATAAGAGATTTAAAGTGGTTTATAACTTAGAGAACATGCCTAGGAATCCCTCATAATTGGTCTAGGAATTAATTATGGAGCCTTAGGCGAAGATGGATCTTAAAAAGGGTCACGAATGGAGATTTTAGAGCCCCTTAAGCAAATGATATTTTCTGCCCTTTTATGATAAGTGCTGATTGGAATTTTAGTGAGTTCAAATCTTAGAGAAAAGTTTAAGTGTTAACCCCTTGAGGGTAATAAAGATGCAAATACAAGTTTAAAGCCCGTAAGGGTCAAAGCATAAGATACTATGAGATAGGTGGACGAGAGAGTATGATTATGATGATGAACCTCGTGCACACTTATGATGATGTGATTATGTTAGTTCCTTGAGCATGAAACTTTATGTGCATAATTTGATTTGGTGATATGATGAAATGTTGTGTTTGAGATGCATAATGTTTCAAAATATGAATGAAATTGAGAAATATGCTCATGTGAACTAGAAAGTTATTGCAATGAGAAAGTTCCATGAAAATGATGCATGTGACTGAAATTATGTGGCATGACTCAAATTTGAGGAAATTCAGAGTAGCTGTTATGCCGCCGAATTTCCGTCAAATTTGAGGGACAAAAGAAAGTTTTTGAGAAATATGAAGTTTAAAGTTATATGCCGAGACGCACTTCTCTCTCCTGAGGAGAAGGTAAAACCGTGAGGGCATAGGCATTAGCCAAAGCGGACAAAGTCGCTGGTCTTAACCAGTCGATGCGTTTCGAAGAAGGAAAAGTATATGATGTTTAAGGTGACACACCGAGACGTACTTCTCCTGCTGAGGAGAAGGTAAAACCGTGAGGGCATAGACATTAGCCTCAAAGCGGACAAAGTCGTTGGTCTTAACCAGTCGATGCGTTTCGAAGAAGGAAAAAGTCCCATGATGGGTGATCCTTAGGCCCCTACCCGTACTCTGGGAGTCGGGATTATGATGATTATGATGATTATGTTTATGATTCGCTTATCAAGAGGATAAGTAAGAACTAGTGACGACTAGTTAAGGTATGAGCTCATAGCCTAGTTTAAGGGGTGCGGTTACTATTATGATTGGTGTCACAAGTATGAGAAAAGGAAAGATGTTCAAGAGAAAAGTTACATGCCACTTATATGTTGTTTGTTATTTGTTTGATTTACCTAAAGTGCTGCCATGCATCCATGAACTATTATGTTGCATACATGCATTAAGAATCATTATAAAAGACATGGACCTTGGATAAATACCTTTGTGAAAACCTCATAATGAACCTATGCATGCTTAACCTTTTCATAATAAACCCAAGGTTCCTGGGACGTAAACGATGACACTAGGATAGAGGATTTCCTCCTGAGATTCTTTAGCAAGATTCTCACCCTCTCTCTTCTTTCCGTTACGTCTTCAGATATCGATGGCGTCGTTCGTGATTTTTGTTGACCCGCTACATGGGAGGTGCACTATGACCCCGAGCATCAGTCCTACCACTTCAAGGGTCATTGCGAGGTGCGCATTTTTGCATACGTGGGACGCCTTTTGCTTTCCCCGTCTCCAGCCATCGCTTCACCGACTTCACCCTTTGGCGACGACATGATTTTGAGAGGACGCGACCCCGTGACGAGCAGAACGCCGTGCCCGACCCTCGTCCTCAGCGGGCATGATCATCCGGAGTCGATCCCTCATTCGCCTCGGAGACCTACGAGGACCATCCCCGTATTCGGAGGATTCCGCCCTTCTGTGCCTTTGGCCGTCCAGAGGGTAGCGAGGAGACGTCTCCAGCGAGGCCTGCGAGGCGTGTAGCCCAGAGACCCTCTCCGAGGTGGTACGTCGCTCCGCCATCGCATGCCCACTCTCCTTTCCATGGGCCACATCGAGGAGCTTCGGCAGTTCGTAGGCTACATATCTCCGTCCGAGGATTTGCGTCATCCATAGGTGTTGGAGGAGGCTTAGCTTGGGAGTATCTTTTGGGGTTGTTCCATGTATTTGTCTTCATGTTTCTTATTTTATGTTATTGTACTGCAAGCTCTGCCCACTAGTATGGGTAAGACTTTATGTTTCTTTATATTTCTGTTGTGATGTACTAAACTATGTTATCTAATGTGATGAGGAATGATGTTTATGATGGATGTGTTCTTTAATGCTTATGTTCTGTATGTTTTATTTATTCTTCCGCTTCACGTTGTTTATGTTACGCGCAAAGGCTCGCACTTTGTTTTATATGAATCATTTCAAAAAAAAATTTACCTGTATTTTCGCTAAGTATTTTGTAAATGAATTTAAAGAGAAGTAATAACTAATAATTAGTCTTGATACGTCCTAGGCGTATTGGGGTTAAATATTAGGGTGTTACATATGATGCATTATAAGACGCATGATTAAAATCGACGAATCTTAGGAATATATTTTCGAACTTAATAAATCAATCTTAGCATGCTCACTATTTCATAATAACCCCGAGGTTCCTGAGGAATGATGATGACACTTTATGCATGAGGTAAATCTTACGAGATTCTTTTATAAGTTTCTCACTCCCTCTTCTTTCTTTCCATTTCGCTCTTAAGAAGTGATGGTGATGGTGATGTTCGTGATTCCCATTGATGCTCTCACCTGGTAGATGTACTTGATCTGGTGAACCAGCTTATTATCCTTGAGGAACGTATCCTAAACTTTGCGCGTGAGCTTAGATATCTATTCCTATCTCTAAAGTGTTATTAGTAGGTGCGGTTAATGGATATTTTTCCATCCGTATACTATTTATGTTGATTTGATTGCCTACACCTAGCTTAACTCGTTGGTAGGCAAAATATCTGTGTTAAGTAATTATGGATGTTATATGATTGCCAATGTGATGTGATGTGATGTGATGTATTTAAATTCTAATATGTCTTTTTATATTCCGCTAAATCGTTCACGTTATGCGATGACTCACGTTTTCAATTATGTTTTAAAAAAAAAAATGGCTCGTAATTTCACTAAGTATTTTCAAAATATGACTAAAAGAGATGAAGCAAAGAGTAAAGTCTAGTAATTAATCAGATACAACCTAGGTGTATTGGGTTAATTATTAGGGTGTTACAGAACCCAATTGGTAACCCTGGAGGGAATCAAGTGGATGTGGAATATTAGAAATTTGCCAAGTTCTGGAAAGCGAACCCCCCACCTTTCGGGAGCCTTTAATCCAAGTAAAGCAGAAGAATAGATTAAGGCCATGGAAAAATTTTCTAGTTCTTCCTTGCAGATATCCAAAAGGTGGCTTTTGTTACTTACATGTTAGAAGTAGAAGCTAAATTCTGGTGGTTTGCACCAAGGGATTATTCGAGCATCCAGACTAAAGTCACCTGGGATATCTTCAAGGAAGCTTTCTACCATGAGGATTTTCCTTCTCGATGAAGAATGCAAAAGAGTTGGAGTTCATGGCACTTAAGCAAGGGTTACTAAGATAGAGAATATACGGCCAAGTTTGAAGAACTTTGCAAGTTTTCCACTATTACCTGCACAATCCTGATAAATCTTGGAAATGCATAAAGTATGAAGGAGGGTTAGTGAAGACATTGAAGTTATTGTGGGTCTCTTAGAGATTTGGAGTATGCAACCCTAGTGAACAAGTGCTGACGTGCAAAGGACTCCAACAAGAAGCTAGCAATCGCCAAATTGGCGGGACACTTCTAACAAAAGATTGGCACTTGAAGACAAAGTTTTAGGAGGCTTCGCCCAAAAGAAGCAGTTCTGAGCCATCCTATATGAAGACAAACAGCCCCAAAGTCAACCATGTGGCAAGATTGCCCAAAATGTGGAAAGAATCATGGAGAGACCTTGTTTGGGGGCAATACGTATGCTACTTGTGGAAAACGGGCATAAGATCTGGGAGTGTCTAGAAAGATATCCAAAGCCTGTTGAAAAGCCACCACATAGGGCACTACAAGCTCAGCAGACCTCACCATCTAATAATCTAATCCGAGGTTGAACGTTTAGGATTTGATTAAATTATTTTAATTGTGTGTGAATTCATTGTTTAATTTATGAAATTTGTCTTTTGACATTGTTTTCAAATGAATATTAAGAGCAAAATTTTTTTAAGGTAGGTGGTAATGTAACACCCAAAAATTATTTAAAAATTAATTTGATCTTTATTAGTCATAATTCAAAAATCTAACAGTTGTGCAAAGATGAGGATGGCCCAATGGATGTGTTAAAAAAAAATTTCGGTTGGTGAATAGTAACTTTCAGGCCCTGCCTCCAGGACAACGAAACCTAGATTAGCCTGAGGTGCCGAAATTAGGAAAACATGGGAATAAGGTTAGAAATAAGTGGACATGAAAGTTTTATACTTAGAATTAATTTTCGGGTAATATCGATTTAATCAAGTACGGCGTTTATCCGTTCGGTGAAATTTTAGTGTGCGGTTTCTAAACAGAAAGTCAATTTAATCACCACATATAGATAATGTTTATCCACTTAGAACATGTGGAAGGCCAAGATTTAATCTTGGAATCCAAGATTAAATCCTAGCCATCCATTTTACTTTTTTTAGATTAAGAATTATCTAAGTATATAGTATGATATTCATGCATTAAATACAAGATATATACAAGCTCATATCTTCTCCACCAAGCCACTAATATTTCGGCCAGCAAGGAGGAAGAAGAACCAGCCACCATCTCCATCTTCAAGAGTTTCATCTTGAGTTCTAAGCCCATAAACACTAACCTAGAGTTGTTGAAACTTCAAAGTTCCTTTACTAAACTTATCTACACCTTAATCCCTACAAATCTAACCGATTAAAATCTTTGCTCCTCACCAAACCTTACCTTGCTACCTTGCTCTCAATGAGTTAGGAAGGAGTTATAGTTGATTTGGGGAGCCTGGGGTGGAAGGAAGCTACCTTGGAGCACCTTGGGACCAAGGATTTATTAGATCACCAAAAGTAGGGTTTTCTTTGGCCTTTTCTTTCCAAATTTATTATGAACTTTCTGATTGATATTATTCTAAAATTTGTCATGGTATTGGTTGATAATATATGGATAATGATGTATTAATTTTGGTGGGGTGTTTGGATGATGTTAAAAATCATTTTTGTCAAAAGGGGTTTTGCTCTATGCTGGAATTTCAATTTTGCTATGAATGATTGTTTATGAATTTTCTGGCATATTTATGGGTGTTTTAATGATCTAGAAAAAAATATATGTTGAAGCTAAATCCTAGGCTAGTTCAATGAATTTTCTTGAGCCTTGTTCGGACTCCTACTGCCTAGAAAAAATCATGAACCGAGACTATATAGGTGTTGCCTGAATTTCTAGTCTTGAAGCTACAAATTTTACTAATTTTTCTTACATGCAATTGATTGATTTTTCCTTTGAATTTTTTATAGAAGGTTGAAAATATCTTAAAGTTCAACCGTGATTTTTCTTTTGAATTAATTCAATCATTTGCTAAGGTTAAAAATTATGAATTTTGGGTTTGAGCTAAGGTCAAGTGGTCTATGACCACCGACTTTGTCTAATTTTTTTAAATAGTTAGAGAACTTTTTTGCCTGAAATTTTTAGGACCTTGTGGACACATTGAAGTGTCTTGGGTAATTTTTATAGCTTCTGAATTAATTGTTTGATTTGCAACTAAATTGTACTATGAATGTTTGAAATCTACCATTATGCTAGAAGTGCAACAATGCTTTGAATTGATGAAACAATGACATTTTGGGTTCTAGTATGACATGAATACTTGATGTTACATATTTGGCCATGTGACTTGTGACATATAAATGCATACTAGAGGAAATAAAGAGTGGTTTATGAGGCATGATTGAAATTTCATTATGAATGAAATCGCTACATGTGCTTTATGCATGCATTTGGAAAGGGAAAAGAGAATGTATAAACTTAAATTGTGCATGTTCTGACGTATAGGCAAAAACAAAACCAAGACTTAGGTTGAATGAGGGGAAGGAAATAGAAAAGAGGACTTCCCAAATTTTTTGAGTTAGTAGACGTATCTAGAATAGATCTATGTGCGATTTAGAAATGGAAAAAAATGAAGTTCAATGATCATGTATAGGAATGAGCTCGGTCCTGATAAGCAATCTATTTCCCTTATATGGTGTCATCCACTATAAATACCATTTGATATAAATTATCTATTATGGAGTTGTCTACGACAAATACCCATTGGATATAAACTAAGTATTTTCAATGTCAACGAAAAAATCACTGATTTGATTTTGTGGCCATAAGCGAAACCAGGTTACTTTGAGATAATTTCACTACATTTGATATTTGCATAATCATATCGTACGTAACATCTTGATTAGAGTTACTTATTATGTGTTTGGATGTCATGATTTATGTGCATTAAGTGAGTGAATGCTAAAAGGAATCCACTTTGGAAAAACATGGTTTTTGAACTTTAAAATGAACCGTTGATATATGTTGCATGCTCACATTTTCTTAATAAACCGAAATGGCTAGGACGATGACGATGACATGGATTTTTAGTGTATGTTTGGGGATGCCCTACTGAGAATGTTATAATTCTCACCCCTATGTGTTGTGTATTCCTGTCGTCTCCAGGTTGATCTAGAGAACTACGGGCTACACTACAAGGAATTGGGTTGTAGTAGTTTAGTAGTTAGTGTTTTTATTATGTTGTACTTAGTTGGAATTATATGTATGTAAATGAAATGAAGAACGTATTGTATTAAAGCTCTTAGAAAAGCTTCCTCTTGTACTTAGCTAGGTATTCAATAAATGTTTGCTCCTATGTTATATATATTTTAACAAAATCAGTATTAGTTATTGCACGATTTACAATCTTGCTATGGATAATTAAGAAAGGTTCGCCACTCTATAAGTTACAACTCCTTAGCATAATGTCATGACTTAAGGATAAGCTGCACTTAGGAGGATGTTACATTTATGACTGTTGCCCTTTGATCTGTTGTCCAAGTGACACGTGTTGATCTTCTTTTTGTGTCTTGGAGATGTAGTCCAAAAGAGTAGCTAGACATGTCAGATTATTCAGAAGCCCTTGTAAGATAGAGGTTTCTAATGTCCCCTTCATAATCTACTTTTCACTTTTTGAACAAGATTTCTGAACTTTTCCTTTAGAAGCTAGGGCAATTGATCATGTTGGCATGAGATGTCACGTCATCTATTGGGTTTGACTTGAAATTTGAATTTCAAAATTCCCTCTATTTCCCTTGAAGTGCACGATTTCACTATGAAACGTGCTTTTTGAAGTGCAGTAATAGTTTCTTGAAATTTCTATATTTTAGTGTTCAATCAAAGCTTGTAGATGATGATATGATTGCGATCATGATGATTAAAGGTTGTAGAACACATTTGCTTCAAAGGTGAATTAAAATCTTCACTTGAAACGTTCTTCTGAAGTCGCCTGCTACTTCTTGAAGCTCTGAGCCTTGGTTTCTTGTACATGAGAAATTTATTCAGTATGTTGAGCATATGTTCATTCATTCCGCAATATGTATTTTACTTTCATTTAGTCTCAATCTCTTCAAACAAGATTAAACATGTTTACAAATGTCATGTGAAAATATTTTCATTTTTAGAACGTGTTATGCTAACGCAACAAACTGTTTTATGCTTCAAGAAACTCAAGAAAAACATTAGTCCTTATTCAAAATATTTTCTCTAAATTGGTTGTGTTATCACTCAAAACATTTTGCACTAACACCTTCTAAAAGGTTTTGGAGCTAACACAAAGCACAAACTACCACTTACCTCTTGCAATCCCTAAATCAAATCTCTATAGAGAATCCTCACCACACTTCACCATCAATTGTAGCTGTTGTTCTTGCTACCTTGAAGGACGGTTTGTTGGCTTGCCAAAAAAATTGGGTGTAGAAGCTCTTAGAAAAAGCGAAGACATGAGCAAAAGCTTATAAGTGACAAGTAGGGTTTCTTTAACCTCTTTCTTTTCAAAACTAGTTCTGAAATTGTTTTGAATGATTGAGCTTGAAATTTTTTGTTTATTGGATTATCATACATAGATATTGATGTGTTTATATGGGTGGGATGATTTGATGTTGTTAGAAAATCCCTTTTATCAAAACAAATTTTGAGTTATGTGCTAGAAACTCATATTTTAAATAGGCAGGTGATAATACATGATTTTTCTTACTTAGTTAAAGACATGATTTTGAGCTAAAATTTTTATATAATGAAGCTAACATATGGTGGCATCTCCAGTTTTTTCTTAAGTTCATTTGAACATTTTTGCTTTTTTAAAAAAATTTAGGTTTTAAGGTGCTAAGGCTTCTGCCAAAATAGTCAATTCTAAAGCAATGAATTTGTATAATTTTGTTACTATACCAAATAATCAAATTTTGATTTGAAATTTTACAGAATATTGTGGACATCTTGAAGTCCAACCATCAATTTTTATAGAATTTATTCTGTCCATTTGATATAGTAAGAAAATTGGAATTTCTGATTTGGCTGACTTAGGTAATTTTTAACCTCCGAAATTGTATAATTTTGCTAGTATAGCTAAAGACCTTTTTTTCTATAATTTTTACAGGGTCTCATAGACATATTTAATTATCCCTGAAAAATTGTTTTGCTTTGTTTTGATGATGTTTAGTAGCTTATCCGTAATTTTCTTCAAAACTAAAATTCTGGACAGCATGCTAATTAGCTAAATCTATGATGAAATGTTAATGACTTGATATCTAGTATACTATGTGAGTGTTTTGATGATGTTACACATGTGTATGTGAATGCTTATGACCATGGCTCCTATATGAAGAGTAGAATAAGAATTATGAATTATGATTAAGAGAAATAAGTATGCATGGTGCATCATGTAATTTAATTGTTGATGCCATGCATATATGATTGTAATGTTTGTGCATATAACATGGAGCATGGGGCATGAAATATGAAATAAGAGATCATCTTCAACATTGAGTCAGGGAAAGTAAACATGGCTAGGAATATATTTGTGAGAGTTGGAGAAAGTAAATCTGATAATCATGTATTGGAATGAACTCACTCTTAAAATAGTTATTATCCTAGAGTGGAATAAGCCACCATATGTCAAGGGCATATAAAAGCATAGATCCTCTTTATATGTCAAAGGGACATAAAGTTGAGATCCCTTTGGTATGTCAAGGACATGTAAAAGATAAGATATAAATGAGATCCCTTTAATGTACCAAGGGCAAGTAAAGATGAGAAAGATGTATATGAGATCCCTTTGACATATTAAAGGCACATAAAGATAATTTCACTAAAGACGGTCATCATTTATCATATGCATATTCATACTACATTGAATTATTTATCTACGATGTTTGACTATGAGCTTGAGCATTATGATATATGTCTAATAAGTGATTGAATACTAAAAGAAACCTACTTTGAAACGATGGTTTTGAACTTATAAATGAATCTTTGGTACGTGTTGAATAATCACATTGTTCTAATAAACCGAAGTGGCTAGGACGATGACAATAACATGGATTTTATTATGCATTTTGGGAATGCCCTACAAAGAATTTCACAATTTTCACTCTATGTTTTTGTGTTCCAGGAATAATTAAATATACTCCAAAACAAACGCCCGTAAGTGATGACATTAGACTTGGGAGTTGTTACTTATAAATTATCAAGCCTTGCTTAAGTATTTATAGTAAATTCGAGCAAGTCATGCAATAACTATTCAAATCTACTTAAACGTATAAGAAGGAAACAAAGTATTTAGAGAATACATATTCAAATATAAGAAAAAGCTCTTCTATGATCCTTAATATACATCTATCTTCTTAAACATTTATAAAAATAAACTGAAAATGGTCTTTGGCCATCGAGCTATATTCTAAATAGACACTTCCAATATGAGCAACTTTATTATTTTCATGAGCTATCAAGAGACACAGGAACACACAAATATAGGGGTACAAATTGTGACATTCTCATTAGTTGTTGTTACTTATAATTTAGCAAACTTTACTTAAGTATATATAGAATTTCAATTGATTCGTGTAATAACTAGTTTGTAATTCTACAAAAACATATAAAAAAAGAAACAAAGTATTCATTGAATATAAATTCAAATACAAGAAGAAGTTCTTCTATAAGCTTTAATATACATCTGTATTCTTGTATCTTTACAATCATATATACATAACAAAATACAATTGATAAGGGACTTTAAGATATTAAGCTTCCATAGTAGCTGTCTCATTGTTCTCTTGATCAATTTGGAGACGACATGGGAACACAAACAAACATAAGGGTGAGAATTGTGAAATTCTAGGTAGGGCATCCCAACATACATAATAAAATCCATGTCATTATCATCATCCCAGCCACTTTGGTTTATTAATAAATGTGATCATACAAAACATATCAAAGATTTATTTTAAAGTTCTAAAAATCATCCTTTCGAAGTGGATTTCTTTTACCATTCAATAACTTAATATACATATATCATAATGATCAAGCTCATAATAAATCATATTAGACAAACAATTCAATGTAGCATGAGTATGCATATGAATGGTGCATTCACTATCTTTAGTGAAATTATCTTCAGTGCCCTTGATATATCAAAGGGATCTTATATACATCATTTTCATCCTTACATGCCCTTATACATCGAAGGGGATCTCATATCTTTCTTATCTTTACGTCCCTTGACATACCAAAGAATCTCATCTTTACGTTCCCTTGACATATCGAAGGGATCTCTGATTAATAAAGCTCAAATAAAATTTTTGAAATAAATTTCGGGTGTACACATTCAATCACTTAATCCACATATATCATAATATTCAAACTCATAGTAAATCATCATAGGCAAATAATTCATAATAATATAAGTATGCAGATGATAAATATAATGAATTTCTTCAATTTCTTAATTTATTTCATTTACTTTTCCTTCATTTTGTTTCTTAACTTCACGTGCCCTTGACATAAGTGGCCTTGCCTACTCCAAGGTAATAGACTTTTCAGGACTGAGCTCATTCCTATACATAATTATTAAATTTACTTTCTCTAACTCGCACACAGTACTATTCTTAGCTAGGTGTACTTTCCCTCTCAAAGGGATTTAAGTAGTCAAGTTCATTCCCTAACGATTTAATCTTTATAAGTGACCAAGTTCACTCTCCTTAATTATTTAATCTTTTATTTATTCTAAAACACTTTGACAACTCAAGTTTCAAGTTTCATATCATATGCACAAACATCATAATCATATATGCATAGCATCAACAACTAAATCGCATAGTGTACAAGATAAAATCATTAGCATATTCCACATAATCATAATTTCAGCTCATATAGCACCTGCCCAATTTCAGTCTTATAGAAAATTATGGTTAATTAATCAAACATTATGATAATAGGTTGAAATAATTCACAAGGGTACTTCAACATGTTTAGATTAATCTATAAAAAATTTGACTCCAAAAGGAATTTCTAGCTAGGCCAAAAAATTACACAAAATCATGGTCAAAACTTCTCCGCCTAAGAAATCAATTAAAATTCATGAATTTTTTTAAATAGAAAATGGAACTAAAAATCTCAAAAAAAATTGAAGGATATACTTCAAGATGTCAATAACAACATATGAAAATTTCAACTCAAAATTCCATCATGTGATAGGAAAAAAATGGACAAATTTAGTGGTCAGAAATACGTCATCCAAATAGAATAAGGTTCACTCAGTTTCTTAATTTTGTAAAATAGTAAAGGTTCACCAATGAACCTAGAAAAATTCAACAAGGTAGCTCCATATGTTAGCTTCATCACACAAAAAAAGGCTAGCTCAAAAATATATATATCTCCAAGTGCGTTTTAAAATCGCACAAATTTATTGCCAAGCTCAAAATCTGAGTTTTTGGCATACTAAACCAAGATATAATTTGATGAAAAAGATTTCTACCAATATATACTATCCCACCCATGCATGCTTATCAATATTTAGAATCTAAACTATGATAACAAAACCAAACCCTAGAATATTTCTTCATGAAATTCTAGAAATACAAAATGATTTGAAAAATATTTTCAAGAAATCCCTACATTTAGTTAGCAAGCCTTTCCACTTGTCAAAATTTCTGAAGTTTGTTTTCACCCAAAACTTCACCAAACCAAGCAAGATCCTTTCTTAACAAAGAAGACAATGGAATCTTATTGATAAAAATGTGGGATGATGATCTTTTTAGGTTAGAATTGAAGGTGTTAATGACTAGATTAAGGTTTGTGCTGAAGGATTTGAACTTAGAAGTAATAGAAATGGAGTTTTTGAGTTTGCACATTAGGTTTTGTGTTTTTGAAAGATGAAGGCTATTAGGGAAAAGAGAGAACCAAAATCTAGAGAGAAAAGAATGAAAAAAATGAGTGATGAGGTCAATTTTATAAATGTGTGAAACTAATTTCACAAAGATGTAATTTTTTATAATAGAAAATTAAAATGAGATTTTTATGTGGTTAGGATTTGATAGAAGTTGGGAGGTGTGGCCTTTCTCTTTGCCATACACTTGTCAAATATATGGTAGAGTAGAGAAACTTGCTCTATAAGCTTCATGCAGTGCAAGAAACTACGTGTCAAAATTTTCCTGAACGAATAAGATATTAGCCCTAGGATAAATTAAAATTAATAAAAGGCAAAGATTAAAACTTTCTTACCAAGTTTCAATCGATGACATCCACTTGGCAAGTTATGGTTGGTAGTAGTTACTTGGCTACCAAGTCACTTTTAGTGTTAAAAATCGCATATCAAAACTTTATCGAATAGGTAAAATATCTACTAGAAACTTAAAATATCTTTATCAACCAGCCTATACTCCACCCCAACTTCCAACTCTAAGTTCCCTGGCCTCGGACACCCTGGTCTGATTTTAGAGTTACTATTCATCAACAGCCTGGAAATAATATTCATCCTCGGCCCTAGGATTTTTTTTAATACAAAAACTTCCTTGGCTTATTTCTATTATTACCCAATTTCCAAAAATATATCTATTTAATTTTTAATTTAATTTATAGTAAAAATTGGGTTGTCTTAGCACTGCTATAGCGTTGGCCAGCATTCTGCTTCAATCCACTTAGTAAAGTAATCAATGGCTACTATGAGGTATTTGACCTATCCAAAGCTAGTGGAAAGGGTCAAGCACGTCAATTACCCATTTGACAAATGGCCAAGGTGCACAATCACTGTGATTTCTTTGTTGTATTTTGAAAATTTATATATATTTCAAAAGGTTTAATTAGTTATATTTTTTTAATTAATTATTTAAACTAATATTGGAACTTTTAGAAACATCAATTCAAATTGAGAATGAGTCAAAATATTATAATCTCCATCATTTCTATTAAATGAATTCAATACCTTTTGTTTTCAAGATCACAAACGGCCTTTACTTACTAGCCTTAAATATTTTAATTATGACAATGAATTGATTTTAATAGCAATATATTTAACGTTATGTTTCCTTGGTTAATTCCTTTTTTAAACCCCAAAACTAATCATATGTTTTGATTGCATTTAATTTCAACATCTTGAATATGCTTTAAGACAAAGCCGTTGATATTGTCTTGCCTTTCTTCTCCTTCACTACTAGCATTATTATAACCTAATTATTAGAAGATTGTTGGGCATCATTTTACATTGAAAAAGTCTTTGCTTTGGCATATATATAAAAACATGGGTTCACGATAATCCAGAGACGGTTTTTTACTTTCTAGTTACACAATTATTTTATTGCCTAGGTTATACATCAAAATATATCTCCATTGTAGTTCTTGAGTTCCTGGTTAATACCAAAAGATCTGCTATATCCTCAAGGATTTCTGCACTATGACAAAATATCCTTAAGGACAGTGCATGCATGCCTCAAGCCTAACAAAGCTCCTTTTTTTCTTATTTTGCAGAAGATCAAAATATATCTCCATTGTCACTTGATGATGGATCAGAGAGAAGACTCTACCTTTTAAAGCTTGAGTGGTAAATGACAAAACTGTTGCAATGGCAAATATATTCATTGGAGCAACAACCAAGTATGTAACAAACTCCATATATTACTCTCTTCATCCATTGTTCCTGTTTTCACACTACAATTTTATTTGAGTGTTGGTCTAGAGCATATTAGATGAGTGTGAATCATGAAGTAGACTTGGAGACATGGCTTGTGATTCAATTCGCTTCCATTTCATTTTTTTCAAGAGATTCAAAGAATTTTGTTATTTATGTCATTTTGCTTAATAGACATTATTTCTTTTATTCTTAATGAAATAACATGATTAATTTATATTATCTTTATTAGGAAATAATTTAATTAATATTGATATTTCAATTAATTGCTGCAACATATCATTATTTTGTAAAGTAATTATTTTTAAGGTTACTTGTAATTTGCTATTACTATTATTTAGATCTACTATGGGGCTTTTTTTTAATACTTACCGCTGCAAATCAAGAGTAAATTGAAAGAAAGATAAAAATACTTGGATGAATCTATCTAATTATTGTGATGCATTTGTTGTAAAAATAACTTATCACTTCTTTGAAAAATATGATATAACAAGTCTTAATGACCATAATGCTAATTTATAATAACTATTATTTAATTTTTTACACTAATTTTGTTTATAGAAAAAATGGAATGGCAGCTAAAGCTTTTTAGAATTTATAATTGAAAACTTTTATTAATGCTATATTTCAATGGTGGTGATTTAATTTGGTGATATTGTATGGTGAAATCATATTTTAGTAGTGGTGTGGCTTAATACATGAAGGATACATTCATCTTTTTTTTTTCAATAATTCTAATTAAGTTAATTGAATAATTTTTTTCTTTCTATTTTAATTAGAGATCAAATTGAATTATGAATTTTTTTTGAAAAAAATAGTTTGGAGATATGGTAGCTTCAATTCTTGTCATAAACTTTATATGATGCATTTCAGGATTTTTAGAGTGTTGAAACTATTTATTAAGAATATATTAATGTGGTCAATTTCAAGGCAAAGCATGTGTGTATGATTAAATTAAAATAATTGATTTTATGCCATTTTTATATAGATATGAGTCAAGCAAACGGATTATGAAAATATTAGAATCATAATGAAGTGATTATATTGCCCCATTTTAATGTATATAGATTATTATAAAATATCTTTGAGATGTACTATTTATGAAGATATCTAGATATGCATAAAAGCATTCTGATGACAACTAATTTTGAAAGTCTGATGAGGCCAAATTCATAATTGGATTTATTTTACCATTGATTGAGGTGTTGTCGCTTGGAAATTATCCAAGTAGACCTGTACAACAGATCCACTTTGAGGCTGAGTTCATTATTAATTAATGACTTGGTAGGATCTGAAGGTTGGAAAGTTGAGTAATATTCCATTGAAAAATTTGACAAATTATGTGTAAAGTAGCTACTATGAAATGAAGTTATATCCATGGATCATGTGGAGTCATAAGTAAATTTTATATCCTCTAACTAAGAAATTTTATGAATGCCGCATTGAGGGAATAGGAAAGCCAATTTGTAAATTAAGGTGATGGGATCCCAACTTTGTGAATGGAAATCCTAGGAATAAGGTTCATATGGTTAATAACAAGTCACTTGTTATTTCTTGCTAGCACATTATGTGTACTTTCCTATGATGTGATAAATATGAGTTGTGCTAACTGCATTTATATGAGGATAAGCTAAATGCTTTTAATGATTTTTATAGCCCGTATGGGTGGTGTATGAAGGCAGTATACACTTGATGAAAATCACCCATATGAGTGTAGAAATGGGGCCACTCCTATGAGATTGTGGCTAAGTCTATAGAGCACTCATGAACAACCAGGCACACGCATGGCCGAAAGGCACAAAACAACGTTAAAAATGATGGTGAGACATTGTGAGGGTGTGAATGTGATAAGATAGGATTCTAAGTTACACAAAAAATATTTGGTTCATAGAAGTAACGAAACTTTACCAATACATTGTAATTTAAAGCCCTTTCTATCTAATTATGGTTCATAGTCTAAAAGACACCAGATTTGAAGCATTGTCACCCAAGTATAACCCAATATTATTTTCATTATTATTATTATTGTTATTATGATTATTTTTTTTTCTTTTTCACTTTTTTTATAACCTTTTGAAATAAGTGGGAGATTGTTGTATTTTGAAAATTTATATATATTTCAAAAGGTTTAATCAGTTATATTTTTTATTAATTATTTAAACTAATATTGGAACTTTTAGAAACATCTTTTCAAATTGAGAATGAGGCAAAATATTATAATCTCCATCATTTCTATTAAATGAATTCAATACCTTTTATTTTCAAGATCACAAGCAGCCTTTACTTTAGTCGCCTGAAATCTTTTAATTATGACAATGAATTAATTTTAATAGCAATATATTTAATGTTATGTTTCCTTGGTTAATTCCTTTTTTAAACCCAAAACTGATCATGTGTTTTGATTGCTTTTAATTTCAATATCTTGAATATACTTTAAGACAAAGCCGTCGATATTGTCTTGTCATTCTTCTCCTTAATTACAAGCATTATTGGAACCTAATTATTAGAAGATCGTTAGGCATCATTTTACATTGGAAAAGTCTTTGTTTTGGCATATATATAAAAACATTGGTTCACGATAACATAAAGACAGTTTTTACTTTATAGTTACACAATTATTTTATTGCCTGGATTATACATCAAAATATATCTCCATTGTAGTTCTTGAGTTCCAAGATTAATACTAGAAGACCTATCCTGGGATTTTGCAAGAATAATTCTTAAGGACGGTGCATCATGCCTCACGCCTAACAAAGCTCTTTTTGTTTTTCTTATTTTGTAGGAGATCAAATTTTCCAACATTCTTCATGGGAGCGATGTGGTGCTTCATGTGTTCCTGACATTTGATGCACTTTTTCACAAAGAGTGTAGCATCCGGAGGATGGTAGGCCAATAGTAGTCTACTCTACTTATCTTTAGTACCAGCGTTCGTCTTCCGATGTGATCCATATGCTCCTTCGTAGATCTTTTCTAAGACTTGGTCAATGGTTGTCCCTTAGATGTATTTTTGCAAAGGTTCCGATAAACCTTTCCTATAGAGCTTATCATCAATTATTGAAAAGTTTGATGCTTTTCTGGTAACTTTGGCCACCTCCTTCTTTTCCAGGTATTCTTCCATTCTTGAGAAATTCCACTAACGGGTCATCCAACTCAAGCTCCCTTCTACTTATGCAATATGGTCCAGCCTGAAATCAGAAATCAAGGGGCTTTTCATTATTTCTTGGGTCAAACACTTATTGTTCCCTCCTGGCTTTGTGCTTGCTAGCATGGAAAATACATTGGCCCATTTTGGTCTTGGGGCACGTGCTTTATTTTATAATCGAGATGTTTTCAGCAGGCTTTTGACATTTTCTAAGTACTTTGCATTAAGGGGTCCTTGGCTAAATACACCCTAGAGACTTGGGAGGTGACTAGCTGAGAATCGCTCCAGATTCTGAGCTTTTGGACTCCAATATAGAGGTGTCAAAATGGCCTGGCCACCACGTTAGGCCACCAAAAGCCCACCAAAAACTAGGCGGGCGGGTTAGCCGCCAAAATAAATGGGCAGAAACAATCAACCTAATCCATTTTAGGGCGGCGCCAAAAGATAAAAAAAATAAAAAAAAATCCTTTTTAATGTTTTGATGAATTCTTTTAAAAAAATTAAAATAATATTTTTTATTCATGTATACCCAAGTTTTCAAGGTCCATAACAACTATGCACCAACTTTGACCAAAAAAATATATTATTATTAATAGTGTTATTTGTGAGTTATGACACTATTTCATTTTTAAGTTTTAACTTTTAGTAAATATTTTCAACTATACAGTGTTACTATGTTAGTGAATGTACAAATTTCCTACTTTTTTTGTCACACATTTCTTACTTTTTTAACCAATAAATTTTAAATTTTTTCTATAAAAAAAGGACTTGGCGGCCAAGCCCTAAGCCTGCCAAAACCTGAGTTAAGTGAGGTGAGTTAGGCTGGAATTTTTTTAGGCTCAAAATTTCAACCCAACTCGCTAAAAATGGCTGGTTTGGTGGACTAACCCGTGGGCTCAGCCTATTTGACATCTCTACTCCAATGTCCTTAGCTAGTTATATAAGCCCACGATCATCACTTTGTACTCTACATGGTTGTTAGAAAGAGAACTAGAATTATTGGAGAGTTCAATCCGTGTTTCATCTTTTTTCCAACATTACCTCTCCCTACCACCCTTGGGCTAATGCCCGTCTACATACAACGTCCATGTAGGAAATGTTGGGGGAGGCATTCAACAAATTCGACTAAAAATTCAACAAAGACTTAGGCTTTCATTGCATTTTTGGGTTCATATTTGATATTGAACTCTTATAGTTCAATTGCCTTATTTACCATTTGACCAACAAGGTCTGGCTTATGAAGTATTTGACGTAAAGGCTGGTATGTCGAACGATGACTATATGAGCTTGAAAATCCTGCCTTAGCCTTCTTGCCATTGTTACCAAGGTGAAAGGCACTTTTTCTAATTTAGAATATCAGAGCTCAACCCCCATTAGCGTAGTTTATGGGATGTATGATTTCCATCTTAGCCCTCTTGCTAGTGGCTTTTTTTAAAATGCCAAGTACAAGACAAGTGGGGTATGGTTTCAGCATAGTTAAGATAGGCCAAGTGTTAAAATTTTCCATGTTTGGACTGTTATTGATTGGTGGATATTTTGGTTTAATAAAACGGGTTGAATGGATAGTTTGATTGTTCTCAGGACACCCATTTAATATTGATTTGTAATCCATTATGGGTTTGGGATTCACCATGTAATATTGGGCTTGAGCTTAGTGAGTGTGCCTGGAGGGTGTGAAGACCTAATGTAACCGAGGTCCATGATGGACAAGACTTGGTTACTATATATATTTATTCTTGGGTAGGATCCCCACTCTACTCTAAAATCTCTTGATGGCTATTGCTCCATTGACGTGACGTTTGGCATAGTAGGCAGAAAGAGTGGAAGACCTGTGCCTGGCATATGCAACTGTGTATGTTTCTTCCCTTGCAACAGGATTTATGATTCATGGACAAATAGTATGATTTGTTATTGCAAAGCAAAGAGGTACCTCTATTTATTTTGGTGTTCTAATTTCTAGTATTTGATCGATAAAACTTACATGTGGTATCAGAGAGTTATACTAGGATTAGAATCAAATTTCAGATAATTTCCTTGTTAGTTTAATTTGATGATTTCTCTGATGTTGAATTCAAATAATTTCTAAATTAAGGAGAGATTGAAAGAAAGAGCCATGTTTTCTGTGTTTTCCCATTTTCTTAGAATTTTGTTCCTGTTGGTTGTATATTTCTGAAATTTCAAAGAGAGAGAAAGGTTGAGCTTTAGTCAACATGGTCATCGCTGCGCTTGCGAAGGGAGACTCCATTGTTACTCCTGACGCTCACTGTTGAGTTACATCCTCTTTGAAGCATGCCGCTGCCATGGATTGGAAAGGAAGCACGCTACTCCTGTGGTTTGTTATCGTGCGGGTTCTGAGGAAGAGTGAAGATGGGATGAGGTGTCATCGCATAGCCTCTACCATCGTCCCCTTCCCATTGCACCGTGGTTGTTGCTAGGAGAGGGTGTCGTCGTCGCCATAGGAGAGGCATGGGGCTATGGGTCATCCAACCTAGGCCCTCAACTGCCGCCATTCTCTCTAGTCACGAGAGAAAGAGGTAGATGTTGCTATGCCATTTCGACCACCTTGTTTTACTTCCTAGTACCGCCACCTTGGTGACCTACTATCATCACGCTGGTTAGTGGATGACTGGGCTTAAGGCTGATGGCCTTCTCCAGATATGTGTTTCTTGGCTGGGCGCAAAGGTTGCAAAGGTGGAATAAGTTCTTGCAAGTGCTATTTTCATAAGAAAAGAAAGGACCTATGGTCCCGCCTTAGTTTTTTTTTAATAATAATAAAAAAAATGAAATGCAAAGGTCAAAAAAGGTTTGAAAACTTATCCTAAAAATAAATAGGCTAGTTGGGGACTACTTGAGCTACCATGTGCGTGATTGATATATAATTCATATTTCAAAGGCTGAATGTAGACCATATACCAGCTATGCCTAAAGTGTGGGTTTGTAGATGATAATGCCTCTAGATATTTAGCATTATAAAATAGTGCAGACCAACTAAGAGAAGTGATTCAAGAAATTAAAAGAAATTTTCTTTTATTGGGTGTGCTTCTATAAAAGTATAGAATTTGAAGTTCTTAGTCATGGCAAAATATTGGTTTAAAATTCTATAAAATATGGGACTTGAGATATTTTGTGCTTATTGAAATTTATATGAATTCTATGAAAAGTTATAGAATTGAAATAATGCCTATTTGTAGTTAATGAGTCACATTATGTTATTAAAAGTGTTTGGGAAAAATTTTGAGATGAATTGAAAGTTGATTAATTGGGCAATTTTTATCCATATTGGGGACTCCATTAAAGAGTGAGTTTTTACACCACGATAGATCAATCGCAAAATTGATAAAGTTACTTGTTTATGATCTTTAATTTGGGATGTTTTGTCACTTGGATTGGTTATAGGTTGACTCACCCCACAAGTAGTTAAATTATTATTTAATCTTGAAGTGGTTGTTTTGTCACCCCACACAAGGTAGTTGATTCATTAATAAATTTGGTGGTGGCATGATACTTGGGATGAAATTGATAGGAAAATTCTTCAAGCCACATGTGTTGGATTTTTGTAATTGTTGTTTTAAATAATATATTCTCTATATTATATGTTTTGGATCCCTATTTGTGATAATGCACATTGCCATTGATTGCCCATATTAATCAATTTCTTGTTATAGTTTTATTTTTATTTTTTTTTCTCTTTTTTTCCCTATGAATAACATGATAGTGAAATTGAGCTTTTAACTTAATTTTTTTTTCAAAAGGAAATTTACCAATATTAATATGAGAAATTACCTTTTGGGTAATTGTTGATGTTGATATTTGTTAAATCAACATTTTGAGAATACACACACACATATCTTCACTAATTTTGAATCTTTCTTTATGCTCTATCATAAATTATTATAATTTCTATCTTTGAAAAGAATTTTAAAGTTTCTAAGACAATGGTGGAAAATTAATGAGCAAGAAAGGTCAAAATTGTAGGCTGGGATGGTATATTTGTTTTTTTTTTTTCCAAATGTCTTGAAGATGGATGGGTTATTTCCCAATTCAGGATGCATGTTAAGGACTTTGAATAAAATTGGAAGGTTGAGCAACAAAATTTGTCTCTATTAAGTCAGGGTTTTTTTTAAATCCTTTTAAAGGTGAACCTTTAAAATAGTTGTTTTCATCTTAAATATAATATTCTCCTAAAATCATATTTAAACTGTTTGAGGATGATTTGGTTTGGTCAAGTATTCCAAGATAGTGTTTGATACTTGGATTTGGTTTTAACCCATAGAACATCTACCATGGCTCCCCATGAATACTTGAAAAAATTTTCACTAAGGGGAGTGTACTAATATTGGGTTTCATACTTAAAAAAGAGAATTTTAACATCATGGTTAGTTTGTGTTATTTTTGTATATGTAGTTTTAGGGCTAATTTGCTTGATATTTAACTTAGTTGAATATATTTATATGATTTTTTCCACTGTGATATAATTATTTGTCTCTTTCATAAGAAATGCTATGATTGTCAATTATCATTACTTTTGTTGCATTTTGTCATTTGCTAAGTGTATGAAAGAAAGCTATTTTATTACCACAATGTCACTTCAAAGAGCATAGATTAATAACTATTGTCATTGATAAGTTAGTTAGCATAATAAATGTAACTTGCATGATAACTTGTTTATTAAACTAATGGTATAACTCATGAAATTATGTGCTCTCACCATGGTCTAATCAACCTATTAGCTCTCTATGTTAATTATATTGTAGACTAATATCAAATATTTTTAATTTGTATGGTATAAGTGTGAGAGTTTACTTCTATGCAAATTGATGTTTATCACTTGGGTTATATAACTTTATAAGTAAATATTACTTGATGTGTTTTCTAGAAACATGGTTTTGAAAGTTTGTATATAAAAGTTGAAAATGATTTAATAGACTAGAACATTGTCTCTATTTTGGAGCCTATCAATGGGTATGGATGTTTATCACCATAATGATTCATTCATGAAGTTAATAGAACTACCTATTGATTTCAAGATGATTTTTTTACTTACACTAACTAGTACATTGACCTACCCAAGGTGGTCTTTTGTATAAGTTGGTTAAAGTAACTTGGAAAATTTGGAATTATTTGACAGTGAAAATTCTTCTACCCAGGTGTTGAGTTTTTGGCACTGTTGTGTATGGTATATTCTTTGCCCATGGCGAGTTGATATTCATGTTTTAAATCCCTAGTATGGTGATAGTTGTCATTGTTCTTGTCCATTAGATCAACTAATGGTTGATTGTGTTTATTTTCAACTTTATTTCACTTTATTTTCCTTAAAAAGGTAATTAGACTACAATGTTGCAAACTTTGACGGATTCTTAAAGCATTGAATGTATATGTAGCAACGTTTGTAGGCTTGATGGATGTATAAGCTTCTCCATTGAAGTGAACTTGAGTTTATACTTAATTGGATTTTCTTTTGAAGAAAATGTTAATTGAATGTTCATTTATAGATATTGAAGTGTTTAATTTGGAATGATTTGATGTTGTTAGAACATCCTTTTCTCAAAACAAATTTTGAGTTATGTGCTAGAATTCTTGGATTTAAGCAAACAAGTCAATTTATATGATTTTTTTTTTCACTTAGTTAGAAACCTTATTTTGAGCTAAAAATTGTATATGATGAAGTTAACATATGGAGGCATCTCAGATATTTTCTAGTCAAGGTTTCTTCCTGACAATCAATTCTGAAATCCTGAGTTTGTCTAATTTTGTTACTATATCAAATTATCAAATTTTGAGTTTAAATGTTCATAGGATATTGTGGACATCTTGAACTCCAAACCTAAATTTTTATAGAATTTAATATGCTCATTTGACATGGTAATAAAATTGGGATTTCTATCTATTGGCTGGAATTAGGTGGTTTCTAACCTCCAAAATTGTATAATTTTTTTAATATAGCTAGAGACCTTATTTTGCTTTGAAATTTTTATAGGGTTTCAAAGACATATTGAATTATCTCTGAAAAATGATTTTGCTCTATTTTGATGATGTCTAGTAATTTATTCGTTATTTCCTTTAAGGTTGGAATTTCTGGACAGCATGATATTATGCTAAAATGATGATTAGATGCCAATGAATTATTATCATTTATAATATGTGAGCTTGAAGATGATATTATGCATATAATTGTGAATACTTTTGACAATTTCCTTTTCATGAGAGAAAGAATGATATTATGTTTTCTTATGATAGAAAGTAAATTCAGTAGGTTGGGGAAAGTAAACCTGACTATCCTTGAATTGAGTTGGGGAAAGTAAACCTAACTAGGAATAAATCTTATGAAAGTTGGAGAAAGTAAATCCAATGATTATGTATAAGAATGAGCTTATCCTTAAAAATAGTCTATTATCCAAGAATGGAATAAGCCATCATAGATAAGGGTCAAAACAAGTTAAAGTAGCAATTGTCCTAAGTAGTCCTCTATAATATGTGCTAAGTAAAATCAATATCCCTTCGATATGTCAAGGGCACGTAAAGATGATAGAGATGTATATAAGATCTCCTTTGACATATCAAGGCCATGTAAAGATAATTTCACTAGAGATCACTGCATTTATCATTATGCATATTCATATTACATTGAATTGTTTGTCTAATATGATTTGCTATGAGCTTGATTATTATGATACATGAGTATTAAGTGATTGAATACTAAAAAAAACCACTTCGAAATGATGATTTTGAACTTTAAAATGATCCTTTGTCATGTGCTACATGATCACATTTTTCTTAATAAACGAAGTGGCTGGGACGATGACAATGACATGGATTTTATTATGCATTTTGGGGAATGCTCTCCTAATAATTTCACAATTCTCACCCCCTATGTTTTTGTGTTCTTGTGTCATCTCCAGATTGATCAAGAGAACAATGAGGCGACTACTATGGAAGCGCAATATCTTAATGTTCCTTATCAGTTGTACTTTGCTATATATATATGTACATTAAAGCTCATAGAAGAGCTTTTCTTGTAGATATATAAGGAGCAGATGTACATTAAATATTTTGTTTCCTTCTTATATGTTGTTGTAGAATTACGAATTAGTTATTATACGAATCAACGAATTTGCTATAGATACTTAAGTAAGGTCCGCTAAACTATAAGTAACAACTCCTAAGTCTAATGTAATGGCTTAAGGATGATGTTATACTTAGGAATCATTGATCAAAGTGGGCTGTTTGGGTACTATGCTCTTCACATAATAGGGTTTCCTTGTTGAAGCGTTCTAGGTAGTCTCGGAAGGGCTCATTTGGCTACTAGAATAAATTGAGTAAACTCAATGCAGACTTAGGTTTGAAGCACCTGATGGTAAAATGAGCCAAAAATTTGGAAGCCAACTGGGGGTAAATTGTTAAACCACTTAAGGGCAATTTTTGAAGAGTAATAGGGAAGGCGTGTCATTTCCTGATCTGAAGCTCTCACTGAGTACATCCTTGACTTGCACATGTCAAGATGTTCCTAGGGTTCGATGCTCCATCATATCCTTCGAAATAGGTAGGGAGTTTGAAATCTCGAGGGAGTTTTAGGCTTATAATATGATTGAAGAACGGGAACTTGTCCTCTTCATCCAACAATGGTCTTTCCCTTCCTTTTCTTCAAGTAGTTGTTCTCCGAGGTAGAGCTTGTTGACTTTCCTGACCAAGTTTCACCTATAGTTATCTTGTGTTCTTGTGATCGGAGGAGCCGTGGTTGAATGTATGTCGTCTTCTACGGCTACCGCCATCTAGTTTCCAATCTTGTTGTTGGGACCGAAGGTTCAAACTTCGCGGGTTAAGGCTAGGGTCCAACGACTCATTCTTCCCCTATGTTGCCTTGAGTTTCTCTTAACTAGGCTTCATGATGGCCTTTGAGGAGTGTCAACGTAGCCATGTTTCACCAGACTCTTGCCCTTTGTGTTCATATTACCAATAAGCTTCCTCCACCTCTTTCTGATGGAGTTCTTAGGCTAGTTCTTCTCTTCTTTGCCTTTCTTCAGCCTAATGTTCTTCCTCTCGCTTCCTCGATCTTCCTTGATTGCCTTCATGGCATTGACATCACATTGGTCTTGGATGGTCATGGCCTCTTTATAACTTTGAGCATTTCGGCCATGGGGGGAGAATTTGTTTCTCCTAGCTTGGCATTGCTTACTCTATTCATGTTCGCATGGGTGTCGTCTGTGCTAAGGACTCGTCCTGATTTGGCCGTGTTCACTTGTTAGGCAGATTCAACATAGTGTGCACCTCGACCTCATGGAAGTTGTTGTTAGGGATGCAATAAGCTTCATGGTGCACTTTGGAGGGAATCCTTCGTGATGTAGACATGTGTAGTTATGCAACAAAGAATAGAAATAATGGTTAGTGCTATGTCTCCACATATGGCGCCAATGTATTGAGGAGGAGAAATGAGTGTTGGAGTACCTACCTTGTAACACCCTTCCAACCATAAAGTTATGCTTAAGTCATAACCTTATAATGAGTAGTTATTACTTGTTAATTCTGCTTGATCTTAAAATGTATATGTGATATTAAATATTAGCCTGCTTTTGTAAAAACATGAACCACTTTTCCTCTACATAACAAAGTTTAAACATAAATATATGTCATAATAAAATACCAAAATAATATAATTGTATTATGCGTCAATGAGTAAATAATGTACATAACTATATCAAACCCTTACTCCAATTAGGAAATATCTAGCCTAGGTAAGGCACTACTCAAAATTCATTAAAAGAAAATAAAAAAGCTGACTAAGCTCTCTATCAATGGCTCATCAAAAGGTTTGGACCATATCGCCAATACCACTAAGAATCTCCACAAAGATAATCATCATCGCAATCTATGTAAAAATATCAGGAATGAAAATCAAAGATTCCTAGTAGGAAAAATGCTAGTTTACTACCTAGTGACATCTAACTTAGTGTTAAGTAATTAATGTATTTTCAATTGTTTTTGTAATAATTAGTTTGTTTGTTCCTTTACTTATCTAACATAGTCTTATGAGTAAATTAATGCTTGAGAATATAACTCATAGGATTCCTGATATACTTTTAATCTGATGTATTGCCAATGATGTAACACCTCGTGTTATAATCTTATATAGATCATTACATAGTTCAACGATGTAGTACCTCATACTACAATCGTATATAGATGACAAGTTAGATATCATGTTATTCTCAATACATCACTTTCATTACAATTTGAATTCATGAGCTTACAATCAATCAATTAATGTTACATATAGCTTATCAATGTATTAATTTCATTAGTTTTCTTTCTTCATATGAATCTTTAATATTTATTTAGGAAATCTTATGATTATTAAGTAAAGTTTCTTCTTAATAGTTCTATTTCTCATACTTTTGTTATGAGATTTCCTTGAATCTCCTAAATTCTTATGAGATTTTCTCTCCAAATCTCTTAAATTCTTATAAGATTTCTCTATTAAATCACCTAAACTTTTATAAGATTTTCACATCAGAATATCGTAGGACTCCTGAATTGATAATTCTTATAATTTTCAAGGAATTAAACCAAGTGTCTTACTTGGACTTCAATGTTTTTTCTTCTATAGATCAAAATCTCATTCTTATTGACGAAACTTTATTATCGTATTTCAAAGCTACCAATCTTTAAGAATTTACCAAATTCTTTCAAATTATATTCTTGTATAATTTCTATGTATATTATTCTTTTCAATGAACCAAAATTACTTCTTTTGTTGGTTAAATGTTGTTTTTAACTTAATCTAAGTTTTTGTCTCTTAACTAAATATTAACATAGTCCCAAACTTTAGATTAACACATCATAATTTATTTTTCTCTTCTACTAATATGGTTGAAATAATCTTTCCAATTTCACAAAAAATCTACTTTTCTTAGTTCAACTTCTTACAATAATTTAAACAATTCACAAGACTTTTATCTATGGCTCATCAAGCTCATATGTATGCATCTAGGAATAAATTTCAAGCTTCAACAACATATTTCAAGAGTTTATATTAGCAAGAATAGCCAAACAATCACCAAGCTTAAGACATTGATTTTTCTTACCTTCTTCCAAACTTTTTGTTGATCTTCTCTAGCCTTTTCTTCCTTTCTCATACCCATTTTTAGCCCTTATATATATACTGCTGGTTGAATAAATTTGAAGAGAAAAAAAAAGTTTTGGCTTGAGTTTGATGTAGAGGAAGTATTGTTGAACTAGTTTAAGTGTTTAACTAAGAATAGCCTTCAAGGTTTTGATGATTTGATGGAGTTTTTGGAAGAGAAATGGAGATAGTGAATGTAGGAAAGAAAGCAACCTGAAAGCTACCAGTAAAGGAAGAAAAAATGTGATTTTTTTCTAAGTATTTTGGTTTATATAATTAAGTACTTACTTGGAGAAAAAGTAATAATGGATAATTACAATTATTTTTTGGATCAATTTGTCTTGTATTTGTATTGAAAATGTCTATATTTATTTGATTATTCTATGTTAAAATTATTTAAGATTTGATAATATCCTTTAATTGGACCAATTTTGGTGTTTTAATGTATTAGTTATTACCATTTTGGTACCGATTAACATCAAAATAACTACACGTGGTTAAAAATATCTATTTAACCTTATCCTTGTTTTTATCTATATCTTTATACTATTCATAGAGTCTTATCCTATATTCAGTTAAAATATTATTATTTTGAATTTTTTTAATAATATTTGATTAATTTTCATTTTTTTAATAAAATCTTCATACTGTGATCATAACTGTTCTATCAAAAATTTTAAAATCCATATAATTAGTTTACATTTAATCATTTTATCATAAATAATACTATCGAAAGACGAGTCACTACATACCTCGTTATGCTGAATGGATATGCTTTGAGAGCATAGTGTGACCACCACTTTTGAATTTCTATTGGATTGTATGACACAGGGGATGTGTATCTGCAAGGACTCCACCAAAAGTAAATAAGGTTTTTGGCAGAGTTGAGATACAAGTGGAATGTAAAAAATATACTTGGGGTGCGTTGTGGTGTTTATAAGAGGAATTATGGAAGGGTTACTCAAGGAGCCCCACCATCACCTTCGTAGTGATGTTTACATGTCCCTCCTCTCAGAGGAAGTGGCGGAATGCTCACAACTTGGTACCTCTTTACACGTGCTCGGGTTGATGAGGGTTTTGAGTCATGGCTTCTTGAGTTTTGGACCGTTGATCTGGACTTAGACTGGGCTTACCATGAGTTTAAACCCAACTCTTATTACTGTCTATAACGGTTGATATTCTACTTTTTTTATATCCTTTTTAAGTTTTTTTTCCAAGTGAGTTTTTTCTTAGCAAGGTTTTAATTGAGACATATCTTTGATGGAAATTCCATGAGAGATACTACCTACTATGCTATCAAATAATCAAAAATATTATTAAGAAAAGTATTATTTGTACTTATAGGAAATGACATTTGCTGACACATCATTCACCATTAAATGGAATGTGGACGCTATTTAAATGTTGTCCATATCTCATTCAATAGTAGATAAGATGTGAATTAGCACAATGTCCCATACCTTGTCTATAATACTAATATTTAAGATTTATTTAAAGGAAACTTTTCCATGTGTCACCTCAAGAGTAATTTAAGGTTCACCTTTCAAAGTTTTAATAATTATTATATATCATTATAATATCATTGAAGATTATTAGCATTTAATAGTAAAATTATGTTGCAATGATTAATATAGAACCTACAAATTTCAAAACTTTAATAATTAATAATTTTAAAAAATAACTTTAATTATCATATATCACTATAACATCATTGAAGATTAGTGCAATTTTATTATTATCAGCATATAATAGTAAAATTGCATTACAATTATTAAAGAATGAATTTTAAATTTTGAATTCAAAAATTTGTTTTAAACAAATGTAAAGGACGAGCTAAAAAAATGTGGAGGATGATAAGAAGGAAACATATATGAATTTCATTTTACTATTATAATGACATAAACATTTTTAGTATATCATTAAAACATGTTTAAAGGACCACCTAGAATACATTTGATATAAATATAACGGCAAATGACCATTTAAATGGTGAATTTAGAATGACAAAGATTAATATATGAACGTCAGAATAAATAAAAAAAAGATAAATGGATTAAAGAATCCACTCAAAATTTTAAAAAATAAAAGAAAAGGATCCAAGATAAAAGATCCACTCAATATGATATCATAACTAATTGACAAAGTGCCACAATCAAAATGAATCTACATTAAATATATATTTAAAAATAAAAAATAAAATAAATTTTCTTAATTATTATGAGATATCAATTATGTTCATCAGACTTAATTAACAAATTTCAATCATAATAGTGTCATAATTAATTATTAGATATCAATTATATAAATCATTGATCATAAATAAGGATCTTTTTCAAAAAATTTGTGCATAAATTAGTTTCAATTAGTTTTGGTATGTAATTTAAACTTTTACATGTAAAAATTAATTTTAGATATATGAGCAAAAACAAAATTAATTATTAGATATCAATTATATCATCATCAATTATAAATAAGCAAATTTTTAAATTTTTTGTGCATAAAAAATTGATTAAATTATATTTAAGAAGAAATGATAATAAATACTCTATCACGCCATTTTCTTAAAATTTATATTTTTCAAAAGATTATATTAAAACCTTATTACAAAATATTTAGAAAAAAAATTACAAAAGTGTAAATTTTCAATTCCAAATCAAACTTTTAATTTCAAATTAAGTGAAATCAATGTTATTTTCATATTTTGAATTTTAATTTAATAATAACAATTTAGTATCTTTATATCCTATAATCCTATCATATAATAATTATAATACAATTAAAAATCTATTCTAGGGAAAACTTTGCCACATAGCAAATTTTCTTTCAACAATAATTTAATACGTAAAAATTTTTCTGAAAAAATCTAAACATTCATATCCTATATATATTTTTTGTACATATATCATTTATGCATATTTAAGTCAATTTATTATGATATTTAATCAAATCATTTTATTATGACATAATATTATCATAATTAATAAATATAATCAATTTACACATAAAAAGATCAAGCAATCACAATCTAATAAATTAATCATTGTCAAATTAAATTTAAATTTTATATATATGTGTGTGTGTGTTGATGAATAGTTACAAGCAATACCCATTATATATATGGAAACAATAGTATATTTGAAATTCAAATAGTTACCTATTACCACACTACAATTTTATTATTGTTAATTATTATTGATAAGAGAATTATGTTGTGTTTAATTGAAATTTGTTTCCTCTTAATTGTAATTTTTTCCACATTCTTTCATTTTAGATGCCTATATAACAAATAGTTCATCCTATCTGTATCGCTTTCTTCATTAAATATACTACTTCCTCTTTTTATTGTGTCTTCATTTAGGAAATAGTGGCAACAAGGTGGTTTCGTAAATGGTGGTAGAGGAGGTTGCTCAAGTTCTTCATTTTTTTAATTAATTTGATAGTTTTTCTTTATGCTTCTTTTTTAGAATATTTTACCCCTAAATTGGGATGCTTTTATCATCTTCTAAGGTGTACTCTAGAATTTCTAATTATTATTCTCATAAAAAAAAAAAGAAAAAAACTTCTATTGCCTTGAATCCATTACAATGTAACTCATTAAGATGATTTATACTTTTATGAAAATATTGTGTATATTGTTTTGAAGTGATTCATGTAATGGAGAGCCATGCTAGGGTGATCCCCATGTTATGACTAACTTAGTTGACAATAACCACTTTCTCATGAGGAAGTTTATGGACATGTTGTTAAGACATATTGCAGGCAAAACAAGGTGCTATGCAGGTTAGGGGTTGGTGTTGTGACAATACGTATTATTTGGATATCAACTCTTGCTTTTTGAGTACTAAAATATAAAATATGACAATCATAATTAAAAATTGGAAATCAATCACAGATATATCTATGTTATCAAACATGCTTGCTCAAATTATCAATCGTAAATTTTACGCTATTCAAAAATAATAATATTAATTGGAAATCAATATTTGTGTTTGTTTTTCTATTTTTGTCTTTATATTTTAATTTTAATTTTCATATTGTTATTAATCCTTTTTAACGTCTTAGTGTTATTTGTTTTCAAGTCTTAATAGTTGTTGTAATATCCTGGTACCATGTTGCATAGATAAATCCTAAAAGAGTCATGGTGTCTTCATGTTAGGATTATTTGGTAGTGACATATTCTTAACTTTGGAAATTCAAAACTTCCATATTGGAATAGTTTTGATTGCGAATATGTAAGTATCACATTTTTTTTGTTTATTTCTATTATACCTATGTATTTATTAATCTATATTACCTTTTTTTGTTAAAAAAGGAAAAATTCATGCCCCAATAAAAAAGGATATTGATTTTTAAATTTTTCAATAAGCTAGAAGAAGATGAGGCATATCAAATGTCTCATTTTGGTATTGCTTTAAATAATAGAGATTTTAAGATTACCAAACATCAATACCAACTTGATTTTAAGCATCAAACTTCTACCAGAAAGCTTAAAACATCCAAAATCTCATATTTAAATATAAAAAATAAAATTTCATAATTATTGTGAGATGTCAATTATATTCATTTGATTTAATTAACAAATATCAACTACAATAATCATAATTAATTATTAGATATCAATTATATCAATCATTGATGATGAATTAGTATTTTTTTAACCTTTTTTTTGTCATAATTCAATTTCAATTATTTTTAGTATTTAATTTAATTTTTTTTGTATAAAAATAAGTTTTTTATATATCATGACAATCATAAATCATTTTTTTTTCTTCTAAAAAATTGACTAAATGAATTTTGAGAACCAATAAATGCTCTGTGTTTTCTTGAAACTTATACTTTTAAAAAATATATATTTAAAAACTAACTACAAAATTGTCACAAAAAATTACAATATTGTAAATTTTCAATTCAAAATAAATATTAAATTACTAATTAAGTACATTAAATTTTATTTTCATATTCTGAATATTTTAAATTTAATATATATTCCTAGATATTATAAATAACATATGTTCGTTTTCAATTTGAATAGTTACATGGTTAAATATAACGGAAGAGGGAGATGAAATGAAATCATTAACTAAAAGGTATAGAGAAAAAAATGGGGTTAATTTTTTTCTTCAATTGTTTGATCATCATTTAAAAATAGAAAATAATTGCATTTTATTATTATCTATAAATATTGATTATCAACTATTTATGAATTATTCATATATTAACTTTTCAATTTATATTAAATTTATTTATAATTTAAGATTTTTTAAAAAATATTAGTGAATGTACAAGTAAAAAAAATTATTAAGAGAATATTATGAATATACTTTACTTTGGTTTATAAATCTAATATCTAATATTAGTATATTAAAGAACATACAACAAAAGAAAAGGCACATAATTTTTATTTTAATTATTGAATTTCTATTAAATTTTGTAAAAATATATTATAAATAAATTTTATTTGTATATTTTTGCAGATTTTCTTCAATTTAATTTGTTAAACCACTATCAAGAGGTCAAATGAGGGATAGAAAGGGACATGCCATTTTTTAAATTAATTAATCCTTATTTTTAAAAAATAAATAATAAATAATACTTTCAAGTTGATTCTAATTACTACGTTGCGTATAAATGATATAATAATATAAAAAATTTTGTTTTAAATTATTGTTATATGATTCTTATTATTTAAATATAAAAATTTTAAACATTTATAAAAAAAATTACATTTTCCATAGATTTTAAAATATTCGTATATATTAATTTAATATGAAATAAGTCCCATTGTATAGGCACAAAACTATACCTTTTTTTTTAAAAAAAAACTATGCCTTTTTTAGGATAAAGTATTGCTCAAGATAGTTGAAATTCAATAAATTTAATTATTCCTTCTCATATTCTTGGTGAGGAAAAGGAGTATCTTAGTTGTAATTTATATTGCATAGCAGATGAACAATTTTGATGAGCCTAGTTTTTAAATAAGATAATATGTTCTAACATTCCAAATCACAATTAGTTTTGAAGAAGAAATGAACATCCTCCCAAATACAAATCCTTAAGTCATGAAATTATGTTTAGGAGTTGTTAATAAATACCTTTCTTAGTTATCTATAGCATAATTCGTGGTTCTACTAAATATATAAACAAATACACAAAACATTTATTTATTTCATAAGTAAATACAAAAGGAAGTTTTTTATGAGCTTGAATACATACATGTTCTCTTTTTTACAAACATATACACACCATAAGTACAATATAATAAAAACACTAACTACTAAACTATCTTAAAATTCCTTTAGTGTAGCAACCTTGTCTCTGATAACCTGGATTATTGGTCTTTACATATAGAAGGATAACTCCCAAATACACAATCATAAATGTATGTTCAAATATTAGAAATTGATCATGTAATGTAAACTAAGATTCATTTTAAAGTTTCAAAATCATCTTTTGAAGTGGGTAACTTTTATATTCAATCACTTAATATACACACATAATACTATCAATAGCATAGTATTGCATTTGAATATGTGCCCAATTTAATATGCCCATTAAAAGAGACTTTCCGTGCCCATAAAAGGGGACTTTTTCGTGCCCTTTACACATTTACTTGGACTTTTCTATGCCTCCACATAATAAAAGGACTTTCATTCTCAATAGAACATATACCATCATCAAGTTCACATACAAACAATCAATCACAAATGACTCTCATTCATTTCTCATAAACCAAACCTTAAATTCACTATCATGCATTCATACACCATAGACTGGAATAGATATCAAACTATCATAATTTCTAGCCATTCTCACATTTCAGCACCTTGGCAGAGTTATTGTTTTGTGTACAACATTTAATTACCATATCAAACGATATCCAAGAGCCATGAAAATTCTATATGACACTTTAATGTGTCTAGGATAACCTGTAAAATTTCAGGATAAACAGCTCTATAGCTACTTCAGTAAATATATAACTAGTGGTCAGGGGCCACCAATCACAGATGTTCCCTTAATTTTTAACCCTAAAAATTGATGGAACCAATGCATAAGAAAATTTACAGTGACACTTCAATATGTTATTGACTTTGTAAAAATTTCATGAGCTAGATCAATCAATTGCTATAATAATAACTTCGGACAAGTTTGTTATTTCAGTTTCAACAACAGGACAACATCAACACATTTGTTTTATTTTTTTGAGGCAGAAAACTTTAAAATTAACACCTAAGAAAATTCATGTAGTCAGTTTAAGATGTCCACTACAACATATAATTTTTGTAGATCATTTAATTACCCACAAATATACCAGAAAATTCGTGATTAATGACCTTCAGGAAAACTATTTGAGCTAGTCGCAATTTCCTTTGATAAAAACCCCTTTTTAACACCATCCAAACACACCAACAAAATTCACACATCAATATCAACATCATATCAGTCAATACAACCAAAATTTTCGGACATATCTCAACCCAAAACATATTGGAAAAATTTGACAAGAAAGGCGCACAAACCCTACTTGTAGTAACTTAGTGGATCCTTGGCTCCAAGATGATCCAAGCTTGATTCCTTCCACTCCAAAGAAACCAACTTCAACTCCTTAAATCAGTGAGGAGTGAGGTATCAAGGTGAGGATTGATGGAGATTTGAGATTTTAATCGTTAGATTTGTAGGTATTCAAGTTTAATGAATGAACTTTGAGGTTTCCAACTCTAGGCTAGGGTTTTTAGCTTAGAACTCAAGATCAAGCTCAAGAAGATGAAAATGGTGGCTGATTCTTCTTCCTTGAAGGCTGCATGAAATTTTGGAGAAGAAAATGATAAGGTTAGGTGGCTTGGAGGAGAAGTTGATGACTTGTTTATTTTGCATTGAATGCTTGAAGATATTTTGTGGTAAAGCAAAATGGATGGCTAAGATTTAATCTTGGATTTCAAGATTAAATGGCCTTCCACATACTCTAAAGATGGATATTATATTGGTTATGAAAAATATCTTTCCGTTAGTTACACCAAAATCTCAGAATGTAAACATACCCATTAAACGATATTGCCGAAATTAATTTTAAGTATAAAATTATCATTCCCACCTATTTCTAACCTTATTCTCATGTTTTCCTAATTTTATGGAATGCCCGCAAAGTTACTATTCATTGGCCGAATTTTTTTTTTTAATGTCTCTTCATTTAAGCTATATTTTTAAAATTATGACTAACAAACAAATTAATTTTTAAGTAATTTTATACAAAAGTCACAATTATGATGCTAAAAACATTGATCAATCTTTTGGATTGTGTAATGAAACATGATTAATAGTTGAAGATTTGAAAATAATGTCATTGGAGCAATTGTAGTGATGACAGGTAATAAAATTGGAGAAAATGTCATATTCAAATGAATCTAATACAATATGTCTCTTGAGTTTTACATATCTCAAATGAATTTAATACACATGTTTCCAAGTTTCAAAGGAGACAATTTACGGTCATCACTCTATACTTTGCTATAATTATTAGTAAAAGTCAAAGGCAATTTTTATGATTTGTTGGATTATTTATACTCAAATTTATCTTCACTCATGGATAACTTTATGTGACTATTTCATGAGTAAAATCAACAAATGATTTGAAAATATCAATATTGGATAACAATGGGCAATCTTACAATATAACCATGAATGTTTTTTTATCTAAAGGTGTTTCAAAAGATTTAAAATAGTATAAATCTATATGTTTATATGTTTATATTTTTTTATTTACTTTAATTTATTATATAGCACATTCATTATATTATATTGCTAAGTTTTTACATACTTTAGTACTAATATATATTTATATTATATAATGTATGGTGTTATATGAAGAATAAAATTTAAAACAAAGATCTATATAATTAATCATTTGTAATATATTACTTTTAATCGTGAACATCATTATTAATTATTTATTGTTGATAGTCAATTTAAAAACTGTCATAAATTAATTTTACTATTTACTAAATTTTCAACTATTTTTTACTTATCATCTTATTCACTGCACATGTTAAAGTAACAGTGAATACAAATACGTAACTGTATTATTAATAGTCATTTTCTCCGACTCCGTTATTATTATTATTTTGGTTGAGCCATAAACCCCTAAAAAGGTTAAGACTTAAACCCTTCTTCGCTCTGGTCTCCCCTCTCCCCTCCGCAGCCACTGTTGTGAACAAAATCATAACCAACCAACCAAAACTAAGTTCGAACCGCTTGAAAATCCATGGAAGAAGAATACACGGAGCCACTCACCAAAGATGGGTCGGACCTCTGCCAACAGCTAATGGACCGTTACGCCAACTCTAAGGCGCTGCAACACCGCCACCTCCTCGCCACCGCCGCCGCCCTGCGCTCCAACCTCGCCGCTGAGTCCCTTCCCCTGACGCCTCCCGCGTACTTCGCTGCTGCCATCTCCGCGCTCGCCGACGACGCTACCGCTGCGGAAACGCTCGACCCCACGGCGCTCTCCGCCCTCGTTTCCTTCATGGCCATCGCCCTCCCCCTGGTGCCGCAGGGCGGCATTGCCGTCACGAAGGCGCGCGACGCCGCGGCGATCCTCTTTGCCCTTCTGGCAACGGAGGGCGATGGGGAAGTGTTGGGCGTGTCGACCGTGAGGGCTGGAGTGAAGTGCTTAGGGCTTTTGATTGGGTTTTGTGATTTGGAGGATTGGGATTCTATCAAATTAGGTTTTGAGACGTTGCTGAAGTTCGCCGTTGACAAGCGGCCAAAGGTAACAAGGCAATCTATGCTTTTTTTTTTTCATGCATCTTTTGATACATCTCTTATTTTTAGTTTTTCATGTTAGATTTAATTTCTATTCATTATGGTGTTCTAAAATTTTTTTACATAGCCATATCTAATAATGTATTTCCATATCATACATTATTTGAAAAATCATTCAAATATTTAATTGAAATATATGAAGGAAAAATTTTATATATTCATCAAATCATATAATGGCACATCAACAAGTATTATTACCTTCAATCCACTATTTGAAAAGTTATAAAGAAGAAATGTGATTGGATGACAATATAAAATTTTTTACACTCAGTGCATCAAAATTAAAATTTTTTTACTTTGTCAATGCATTAATTATTTATTTTTGTTTAACAGAAGGATTTATTTTACTTAAGAGTGAAGAGTTAAGGTACCAAAGTGAACAGAAAATTAGCCACCAAGATAAACAAAAAAATTAGTAATTAAGAGACCAAAATGAACAGAAAATTAATTTAGGAAGCAAAATGAAATATAATTTAAAAGACCAATATGTTTATTTTGCCTTTTTTTTCCCACAGTTGATTTTTAATTTGTATGCAATTATGCAAAGGTTAATGAATGTGGTTTTGATTTGATGGTTTTTTGCCTTGCGATACATTTGGCATTTTTTTTATAACCTTTGATTTGCAAACAATGATCCCTTCATTGTATTATTTTATTTCCATGATTTTTCACTAATTCATGGGTACTTCAAAATGGCTTGATATTGGTATTTGTTAGATACTGGTACATGTTAATCAATAATTACGATAAGTAAATGTTACTTAAATACAAATTAATCTTTATAAAACATTAAATTTGGTGATTAAATGAATTGAAGTATTATTTTATTATTTCAAATCTTGTGTTTCTTTAGATATTTTTGTTTGAGCATCGTAAAAACTCATTTGTTTTATGATTATTTTATTAGTTATAATTTTATATTTTTATATAATTTATATTCCTGTACCCAAACCCTGGTTTTTAGAAAATTTTCATATCCCACAAAGTTGTCAATGGTGGATGGCAGCTCATGGCGGTAGACCAAAAATTCGCCATTTATGTCTGCCATAAGACTGCAGTGGCGCTGCCATGGCCGCCATAATGTACAAATCTTCTCATGGTGGGGGGCCCAAAAACAACACTGGTATCCCTGTACCTGTATTTGTACTTGGTAGGGTCACTATACCCTACCTATGCAATAAATGGTGGTGATTTTTTATTTTTATGTTGTTGCCGTTTGTTGGTTTGTTCGATTTAGGTACGTAGATGTGCTCAAGAGTCTCTGGAGAAGGTTTTTGGGTCCATTCGATTCTCTGCAGTTATTAAGGATGCTAGCAAGTTGGTTTTATCGGTGCTGAAAAGTTGCATTGCTTTGGTAATAAAATTAATTGAAACAAGGACTGTTGATGATTCCAAAGAGGGTACAGTTTTGAAACCTGAACACTTGGAGGTCCTCCATGCACTAAATGTAGTTAATCTTACTTGTCCGCATCTTTCTGCAAAAGTCATTCCAAAAGTTCTTTTGGAATTGCATAAATTATTATGTGCTCGGATCTCAGCACTTACAGGGCACGTTCTGAAAACTGTTGAAGCTATTTTTGAGGCTTCAAGAATCCAAATATTGTCGTAGAGACAGAGGACATTGTAGTTTCTCTTGCTTCGTTTGTATCTTTGGGAGATAAAAGCCCCTTGGATACTGTGATTTTTGCAGCAGCCTTATTAAGACGTGCAATGGACTTACTTTATACCAAACAATCAAGCGCGTGGATCAAGAATCTTCCTCTTGTTTGTAGATCTATAATGGGTATGTATGCTTCTTCCGTGTCCATCAATTGTTGAAATTATTTGTGTAGTCAGTCTATTCTTGTTATTTTATTTCGATAGTTTTATTTCACCTGCTCATGCATTAGCACAATATTTCTGATGTTTTTCCAATTTGGAAAAATGCTGCATTTTTGCAAAGTGATCATATCACTACATCAATAGCTAAATTAGAAATCAAATCTATTGATAATTTGATAGGTTTTGGTATTAATTAAGGAAACTAGTAAGGGAACACGGAAAAACCAGCTGCAATTGTATTCAAACAACTAGGATGAAGATTGTAGATTCATGTGTACAAGTAGAGAGAAGAAAATCTGAGAAGCAAGATGCTATATCTGCCAGATATGTCCTAAGCCACTCCCACATTCCCCAAATGGTTCCTGCCTTCCCTCACTATCCCTTTCCCTTCTCCTATTCACATTCCCTTTCATGATTCCTGCACCACCCTCAGCAATACCTGTTAGGACTGGTATCTGAACAAATGAATGATTTATTGAATCAAGGAATCTTGACAATGCTCAAGAAACCTACAACTGAATACAGAATGTAGAGGAGAGTAAGAGTCGTCAAGCCCTTCAGGGAATACAAAATGACTAGACACCCTTACAATCATCACCCATTCCCCTCTTATTCCCTAACTAACTCAACTAACCACTTTTCCCTCCAAAATACCTGAACTCCAGCTGTCAATTCTCCAGCTGGTCACTAACAATAGGCCCTATATCTGGCCCATTTGCTCTCTTATTCCTCCTAACATATACCTTTCCATGCAAGGGCCCCTAACACTGCCCTCCTGTCACGTGTCCATTCTTTTAGCTCTCTCTCTCTCTCCTCTGTAACAGAACTCCCCTTCATATTTCTGCCTCTTGTCCCTCGTTTCTTCCTTCAATGATGTACCTGGATCAAGAAGCCCATCTCTTAGTGGCTGATAAGATCATAGTATTAGATAAAGAGAATGGAAACATATTGTGTAATCAGAATCTGATATTGTATTGGTATTAATCACAAAATGAAAGAAACAAAGGTTGCTAGGTATTAGAGGGACCCAATTGCTCTCCCAAGTCCCAATTCCAATTTTGAGATACCCCCTCAGTATCCTTCCCTTGCCTATATAGTTTCTCCCCTGACCAATTAGAATATTCTCTCTCTAGGTGAGAGAGTTAGTTACAAAACCCATTATCCATTTCCCACATACATTAGTAGAGAATCCCTTACCCTTGCCCGTATACATCAACAGCCTTTTTACGAAACATGTGTATAGAAAATATAGCATTAACATCAAATATTAAGAGAACTAACAATACTCCCCCTTAAAATTCACCTTGTCCTCAAGGTGATGTACATAAAGGAAAATAATAGTCCTGAAAAATAAAAGGTTTCCTCCTGGGTCCCATATCTTAAACAATAATGCACTCTCTTGTGATGAAGGTTGTCCTTGTGTTGGAAATAAGAAACCATGCTGCTTCAAAACATGATGCATTTCAGGAAGAAATTATCCAAAAGGAGTGCTCCTCCAATCTCAGATTTATCCTTATCCTTGTATTCACCTCATGTGTCCCATAATGCCTTGGACTTCGCTCCTGATTGTTTCCATTAGTCAGTGATTTCAAATTTCCCATGCACCTTTTCTCTGTAATTCAACTCTCTTTGTTTTTGATAAGCCTCATTTTTTAGATAGTGCTAGGCCTCCTTTAACTGAAGCTTTAATTCGTCCGACATTTGATTCTCCTCTTCTACCATTTGGTTCACCCCTTCAATTGCAGCAATTAGTAGATAGTCTTCACTCCAATAACCACACGCTTCCCAGGAAACAACACTATCCTGATTAAGGAGATAGGTGACATACTTGGAGGCTCTCATAAGACCAAAATACTGATTTTGTAGAGCACCTTGGTTTCAAGGTAGTCCAACCCCTTTATTGAATGATGCAATTATCCAAGACAAAGCTTTCTCACTACTAGTCATTCCCTCTATTCAACCTCCAAAAGGTCAATCAAGTACCTATCCCTTTGCATGTCCTAGCTATTCTCAGAATTTCCCTGCTAGCATAAGACGCTTGAGTACCATCCATATGATAATGAAGAAGTAGGTCCCTCAGAAAACATTGTGAAACCAAACTCTTTATTCCTTTGACCATCTACTACTAGTCCATGACGTAGGTCAGAGAGCTTGCAATAAACTCCTTCTCATTTATGCATCTTCTAAGAACAAGTTTAGTGGCTTGGGGAAATTCGAAACCCAATGAATCATTTATAGATGCTAAGCATTCCAAGACAAGAAGGATACCTTTGCCTAAATTTAGGAGTTGCAAATTCTCCTCAAGAAGCAATGGTGTTCCTGAAACAGAACCATTTGTGCAAATTCTCGTTCATTCCCGTTGATACGCCTCCTTTGCTTGTTTCGCCGCTCTCCTCCCTCCGGGTCCCCCTTGGCAGCTTTTTGGACTCTGGGTTAGCGTGATAGCTCCTGGGTTGCCTGTTCCTATTTCAGCCTTTGCATGGGTTTGAGGCCCCATTCTTATGTTTGTTTCAGCAAAGTGAGTAAGTGGTAGCTCACATATTTGGGCCTGGCCCATTAGTGAATTCCCTCCATTAACATCCCAATCCTTCTCCTCCTTGAGTTGGGCTTGCTTCCATAATGTCTCATGATGTTCTCCATTCTGAGGTTTTGGGCCTGAGCCATTGGGTCAACTTCACAACCCAATTTCAAGCTTACCCAACCTACTTCCACTCCTATCTTCCCTTGATTCATGCCAAGCTTGGTTGCGCCCTTGCATGTCACGATTCTTCTTGGTTCCAGTTGGGAGTGACTTGACGGCCACCATCTTTGCCCATATCCTCTTGGCGACGTCATCACGGCCTCAGGACTCGGTGGCTCCAATGGTTCTGGCGGAAGCGGGGTGGTGCGTATGAGGGTTTGAACTGCATTGTGACCTGTGTTCTTCGTCGCCCAGGATGAAGCTGGGTAGGCAATTGTAACCTTCTTCCTCTTGGCTAGCTTGGTTTGGGTTGGGCGGCTTTAGCATGGGGGGTGGTTGGTCGGCATTCGCAAAACACCATGCTCAGCGAGTCGCGTCCTCTCGCCCCTGAGCTTCATCCTTCTAGCATCAGCGTCACTATCGTTGTAGGTCGATGTTGCCTGGGATCTTGCGATTTGGGTGGTTCTGGCGGAGGAAGCTCATCAGCATGCTCGAAAGCCCAAACTGATGCTGTGACTTCTCTGCCATCCTCGGTGACGTCAGTTGATTGGGTTGGGTGGTGGCGGAGCGGTGCATGTGGTTTCGATGGCTCCAATGACTCCGAGTGAAAAATGGTGAATGATCTTGATTTTAACATCATCCCTTTGCTTCACTTCATTCTACATGATTTTAAAAAACTCACGAACATTAGGAGGTTAATCGGCCATGGAGGATCTTCTTCTCCACCATCACCAATCTTCGTCACCCTCCCAAAGAGAGTCAACAACGCCTTGGTACCAAGCCTCTTACTAGATTTTTAATTTTCTTTAGATTCTACTCCATCTTCATCATCCGCTCTTCATCCGCTTCTGACTCCAAGGGCAGGCGCTGGCATGGGTTCTGGCATAGAGCTCCAAGATGGGAGCTCTAATACCATTTGATAAGATCATAGATCAAATAAAGAGAATGGAAACATATTGTGTAATCGGAATCTTAGATTGTATTTGTATTAATCACAAAATGAAAGAAACAAAGGTTGCTAGGTATTAGAGAGGCCTCTCCCAAGTCCCAAATTCCAATTTTGAGATACCCTCAGTATCCCTCCCTTTGCCTATGTAGGCTTCCTCCTAACCAATTAAAATATCCTCTCCTAGGTGGTAGTTGGTTACAAAACCCATTATCCATTTTCCATATACATTAGTAGAGTAAGTACATCCCTTACCCATTGCACTGTATACATCAATAGCCCCCTTATGAAACATGTGTATCCCTCCAGAAAATATTGCATTAACATCAAATATTAAGAGACCTAATAGGGGCCCATCATAATTCCACTAAAAGACATTCTCCATGTATATGTTAGGTAGTGTTTGTTTACTGTCTCTGACAGAAATCAGAGACACCGAGACACAAACCTTTCGTGGTGGAGGCGGGATAGGCGACAGAAAATTTTTTATCCCAGAAAAACACAATTTTTGTACCTCCAAAATGTGAGGACAATAGGGACAGATACTGAGATAGAAATTTAATATTTTTTTCTTCTAATAATACCTCTATACATATTTATTATTTATCTCTTCATTTCCATGTCCATTGTGGAAATAGAGACATGGAGACATAAGTTTGTTTGGTGGTGGAGATGGGGGGGACATAAAATTTTTCTATTCCTAGGACAGAAAAATAGAAAATTTTTGTACCCCAAAATGTGGGACAGTAGGGACAAGATAGAGACAAAAATTTAATATTTTTCTTTCAATAATGCTCCTATACATATTTATTATCTATATCTTCCTCTCCATTGTTCCTATATTTTGTCTTGTCCCTGTCCCTACCAAACGCTATAGTTGGTGGTTTTTCTGTGGGGATTTACTGGTCAGCTTTGTCTTCTTCAAAGTTTAAGATTTCTGTAGTTTGAATTCACTGCAATTTCTAATGAACTTATTACTGATTAATGTTAAACTGGAATATTTTGCTGATTATTTCAATGTGGGGACATTGTTACGAAAGCTATCTTTTATTTAATTTCTGCCGAATGTATCTTTTGTTAAGTTCCATGAAGCATTTAAGGTTGGTTTGTTTTCCTTTTGATATTAAGATGATGACTGTATTGAATGAAATGGTGGGATTAATGCTGCCAAGCATTTTTCTAGTTGGGTGATATTGCTTCCCTTTCGTATTTTCGCTTTTATATATTACAGTCTTCTGATTCAAGCTGCCAATATTGAACTTAGGTCTTCTGACCTGTGAGGAAAACACTGCATCTCAGGCTTCAAATATTTTGAAAGATGTGCTCAGCCATCATCTTGGTCGCCAAAGTTTATCAAGTAGTGCAGATCAAACATTTGATAATTGTAGTCAGGAAAGCGTGGAAGGCAATGCAATAAATTCAACATGTGCAGTTTTTGAGAATGCCCTTTCTGCTGCTGGTGGAATTCCAAATGAGCATGTCTTGTCAGTCATATCTGTTTTATTTCTTGAGCTTGGTATGGAACTGTCAATCATTATAAGATCTTACTATATAAGATATTTCTTTTTTCAATTTCTTCTGTTCTGTCTCGTTGTGGTTTTTGAGATACAATGACATTATTTCCTGAAGGAAGATACTTCTTTTGGCATTGCAAGATTTTACAGCTTGTCATCAAATTTTACCAGAAATTATTGCCCACGTTTAATTTTGTGTTATGTTGTCTTGTTTATCATTGCACAATTTGATTTAGTGCCTTATTTTTTGCTGCCAATCTTGCCTATGTTAATGTTCATAAACAATGTGCTGCAATAATATCTCCCATGCCAGGATCTGCTACTGCAGTTCTTTGTTTATCAATAACAAAATTTGTTGCTTTGAAAAATATTATTTGAGCTACATGTCCATATCTTCTTATTCTCTTCTAATCTTTTTGCTTGTAGGAGATGGCTCATTTGTGTTTATGAGAAGTATTGTGCTTAAACTTGCTGACTTGATGAATCAAACATCTGGAGGCAAGGTTAATAATGAGCATGTAAGTACTGGTGATTGACTGGTTCTATATTGATCTTGTTAGTGTGTTAGCATGCCATGATAGTATCTTAATGAATGTTATGAAAATTGGATTGGGCATTGAACCGGTCAAGGTATTGGCTCAAAGGTTTGGAGATCCAATCAGTTCAACCAAGGATTCAACTGAGGTATAATAAAATATATATAGATACTTGAATACTTGAGTAATAAATAATGCTGAAATCAGTCACAATCTCACATTCCACGTAATCAAACAACCACCGCAACATCATGACAGAAGAGAAGCATCCAGTAAGCAACTAGTCCTGATAGCAGTCGGTTTTAGTTAAGACAGACAGTCATTGACACTCAGCACAAGTGGTTTTCTGAAGTAGAGGAATAAGGAAGAGCATGATTGGCACTATGTCGCTTGGTGAATCCAGTGGTCCTGGACACTGATCTGTATATGCAAAAATGTCTTGCCAGTTCGTTTTTGGCAATTCACAACCAGTCATGTACCAGTCCACACTAGTATGGCGGTTTTCTAGGTTCTGACAGATTCTTCATTGGTTTTTGAGGTCAGCAGTTTAAGGGACATGATTGGACTAGCTTGGTGTCTAGTTCCTGGTCAAACTGTATAACTGGCCGGTTCAGCTGGTTTTCTCATGATCCTAACACTTTCCACATAGGATGCCCATATGGCATGTTATTTACAGAAGTCGGTGACTAACTCTAATACGTGTTAGAGCAAGTCATTAATGGCATTTAAGAACATAGTTCATAGCCACCTCAAGCAACAAACCTGAAGGTTGCTCCACATGGTCATCTTCCTCATGATCACCGGGCAGAAAAGCATTCTTGGCAATGTGGGAGAAGGTGTTGCCATGGTCTAAACCAAACATTTGAGTGTATCCTTTGGCGACAAACCTTAACGCTGTATTCTTACTGTCTGTTCTTGTACAATTTAAATTGAGCTGCTTTACTGATTACTGGTTCATCTGCTTTCAATTTTATGCAGCTTCAGAAATGTGTTGGCTCTGCTGTTTTTGCTATGGGAGTAGAGAGATTTCTTGAACTTATACCTATCTCTCTGAATGAACACAGCTACACTTATTCAAATATTTGGCTAGTACCAATCTTGAAGCGCTATGTTACTGGATCTTCCCTTGCTTACTACATGGAGCATATCGTGCCTCTTGCAAAATCCTTTAAGAAGGCCAGTCGTAAAGGTATATTTCGAACTTCTTGTGCATCATAATCCTCCACTATGTTTGCCATTCGTAATGCTATGAGCAAGGTTTCTTCTTGCTTTTCAGCTGATAACAACCACATATTGAAAAGTGTACTTTAACAAACAAAAATGGGTGTTGATGTATAAGCAGTACCTTGGGAGTTCGGTACAATTAGCCCTATAAACATTGCTACAGAAGCACTTGTAGCACTCATGCTACAATAGTGTGAAAAGTACCTGTCCATAATAGCCAAGCAGCAGCGCAACAAATGATTGTGACTGATCCATTTTGTCATGAACCATTATGGTAATAAGGCAAAGCGCCTTGTTGGAACTTGGAAAAGTGACCAACAGCATTCACATCAAAGAAGTTTCTCAAGATAATCTAATTTGAGTTCATAAGCAGTAACTGACAATTGGGAAAAAAGGAAAGTGAAAGGTACCAAATAGTAACAGTTAGTTAATTCAGAATATTCTGATGAAGTCTAGAGAAATGCATTTTGTATATTTTTTATTTTGTTCTTCTCAATTTGTATACATTTTGCTTTTTGCCATTGTCTATGCAATTCCTATTCTATGACACAATAACGAATTTCATCAAGTTCTTGAGCAAGTTTTTTCCTGTTTCTTTTCAGTGAAAAAGTCAGGGATTAGTCAAGACCTGCTGGCTCAAGCCCATGAACTATGGGGATTGCTACCTAGCTTTTGTCGTCATGCATCTGATACTCACCAAAATTTTGCAAGTCTCTCTGATGTCCTTGTTACTTTCTCAAAAAGGAACTCCCCATGCATGAAAATGTTTTCATGGCTTTACAGGTCACACTTCTTGTAACCTGATGGAGGCCCATGCCCATGAGCTTTTGGTGGTTATATTTCTGTATATTTTTCATTTTCAACTGACTTTCCTTGTATGAATGTTCATGAACTTGGGTAGATTCTTGTGAATGAGAACAAAGCTGCACTTAGCACTGAAAAGAGTGGGCCAAATTGCCATGCACTACATGATTCTTCATTAGAGTTTGGCATGCAACCTGCATATTCAAAGAAAGCCGCTACCAGAAACGTCAAGTCTTTGGCTTCTTGTTCAGCCCAGTTGCTGTATATTTTATCAGATATATTTATCAGTTTGCCTCCTGAGATGCGCTTTTCTTTAAAGGTTGGGCATTATGACTTATTTGACTGATTTTGCCATGTACATGGTACCTTTTGGTTCTATTCTTTTGTCTTGAAAAATGCACGGCTTCTTTGTTCTACTCAATAATTTGAACAGTACTCTGCCTGGGCCTCTTAAATTAAATTTGGAGAATTTTTATGCTGAACAGTACTCTCACTACTATGTGGCTTGTAACAATTTGTATCTAGCTTTCCTTATCCTTAATACACTGTTTAAAGACTTGTCATAGTGCACTCTGATTGTCTCTTTGGTCAGTATTTGCTTGACATAATGAACAGCACAGTATTTAAGTTGTTTGGCATATCATTTTTTGTTTTTTCCAGGGAGCCATCGGGTGCCTGGCTTCCATCACTGATTCGTCCATCTCCAAAGAGGTCTTTCTGTCTTTGCTCAAGAGGTTTAAGTTTGTGGATTGTGAAGGCGAGGCTAAAATGCTGATGAGTGACAGCCGAGTGTTAGATAGCAATCCAAGTGAAATGGAGAACTATTCTCAGAGGTGAAGTTAAAGACTGATTTACATGAATAATTGTGTTAATGGTGATATAGTGACCTCCAGCAATTCACATATTATATTTTTCTAGAATTTTTTTTCTTCTTGAAATCAAAGTGAAAATGCATCATAATAAGTGTAATGGCTTTGTCTTTTTCGACTATTTTTTCTAGAATCAGTTCCCTAGAAGAACGTAGTGATCATCTTGTCAATATTCTGGCCGCAAAGTTAATTACTCCCTAGGAAAGCTACAGTGAAGTACCTGATTTCTGAGAAGATTATTTGTCTACCATTATCAACCCAAGAATCATGCTGTTAGGACCCAAGTGATAGTGAATGGTGATATTGAGTCTAATTCACACTTTATGTGTGGTAATATATTTCCCCCTAGGTCAATGTATGCATGAGAAGAGGGTGACATGGGTAAGACTTGTGACTAAAGCATGAGGGAATGGTTTTGTAACTACTTTGCCAGCTGGGCAAAGCTAGTGAGGAGAGAAGAGGACACTAATTCTGTTATGGGAAGGAAGGGGGAAATGCAGAAGGGAAAGGTTGAAACAATTCATAATACGATTCAATTCAAGGTTTGGAAAATAATCTTTCCAATTCACGATTAATCTCGTGATTTGACAACCATGGTTGATACTACATTGGTATATTCATCTGAGCATTATACTCTCTATTCTTCTTACACATGCCATGGACTAACATATATAGGAAATTAATGGAGTGATTGGCTGGAAATACCAATCTAAAGACTTTATCTAGATTTTGATTTTTGTAGCAATATTTATGCTATAACTGGATAGAAATGAATGAGTTGTTCATTTGTTAATCTTGTTCTTAAACTAACCTGACATATTGGTTGATTTGAATATGACTGAGCCGCTACATCACCTGAGGATGTTTACATTGGGAATTAAAATATTGATATTTGAATGGCAGAATTTAGGAGCCTTAGAGCATAGATTCCTAAAATTAACTCCTGTCCTTTGATTTATTGTTATTATATAATTGGTGATCAAGAATACTTAAATTTTTTCAGGTGCTTGATGTTGGAAATGGCATCTTGTCTTGTTGAAGGAGCCAAGGATTATCTTGTAGAGATAATATATAATCTAACAGTACATTCGTTTCAGGTATTTCTCACATTTAACAATACTTTCTTGACTTTGGCAATGCAATTCCTTTTTATTCTTTTGACTGTGCTATATAATTTTGTAAAAAAAAAATCTTTCTTGTTTGGTGTGCAGGAAACTAATGAGAATGTTCATTGTGAGGCATACAACACTTTGAGAAAAATTTTGGAGGTCTGCATTTGCCCAAGATTTTTCTGTTTCTCTTGTTATATACTTTAGTAATTAGTATTGTTGCTGAATGATGCAGGAGCACACAAGCTTTTCTTCTCCTCGATATATAGAGCTAATTGATTTATTGCATAGCCTAAAACCTCCGACTGATGTTGTTTCTCTTAGAAGTCGGTATGCTTGTTTCCACTCTCTGATGGTTCACACAATTAAGGTCAGAATCCATATTTTTGTGGGATAATAGTCAGAACTCGTATGTATGATAATGTTTCATGTTAATACATGTCAAATTTCCATGTCTTGTGACAAGAAGGTGTAAATTCGTCTAGAAATCTTTATGGTAACTGCTTTTGGCAGAATTCCATTTTAATCATTCTAACAGTTGCTTTATTTAAACCAAGGAAAGCTGGATAGCTGGAGTGGAGAAAATAGTTAGGACCAGTTTGGGTTTAGTTCAATGATAGCTTCACATTCAATATTTATCTTGTGTCTTGATGATTTATGGTTCTAATATTCTATTTTAAATTTGATTTAAAATTCTTGTCATGAGCACCTTATATCTTGTGGATGAATATACAGTAACATTAAAGCTATTGTGATGGACTAGCTGCATTGGTGATCACTTGCTTAGTCGGTTAGTATGTTTCCCCCTCTGAATATTGTGAAAATTTGAGAGGGATTAAATTTGTAAGCCATGTGATGAAAGCTGTGTAGAAGGTAATGGAGCAAAGATTGAGGTAAGAGACATGCATCACAACGAATTAGTTTCATTTTATGCTGGGAGAGTCTATAATGGTAGTGTTTTATTTGCTAAAAAGATTGATGGAGAGATACCAAGGGATAAGAGAGATTCACATGTAGTTTTCATAAGGAAAAGGCATATGATAGGGTGCATAAGGAGGTTTTGTGGAAGGTTTTAGAAAAGAAAGTTTTGATTGCCTATATCCAAACAAGCAAAGATATGTATGATGGGGTTACAACAAGTTGAGAACACAATGGAATAACATATGATTTTTCTTATAACTATAGGACTTACCAAGGATTAACTTTGAGTCTCCTTTTACCCTAGTCTTGGAGGTGCTTATTGAACACATTTGAGATTCGGTGCTATGGTGCATGCTTTTTGCAATAATATAGTTCTAATAGGAGAATGAGAGAGGAAATAAATGAGAAGCTAGAGCTGTGGATACATGCTCTGGAAGCACATGGTTTTCATATGAGTGGAAGTATGACGATATATGGAATGTAAGTTTATGAAGAGATGCAAAACTTCTAACTCAGGTGAGAATTAGGGGCGATTCCGTACCATAAGTCACATGATTTAAATATCTTGGATCTATTATCCAAAGCAATGGGAGAATGATGGGAAAATATCTCGGGGTAGGCCTATAGTAAAAAAGATTGTAGAATCCACCTTAGGTGATTTGGGGATGTAGAGAGAAGGCTCCAGAAGCATCAGTAAGGACAAGAGATCTGATAGAAGGAAGTTTAATAGCTATAGGAAGAGGAAGACCTAGAAAAACTATATGTGTACGCAATCTTCTTCTTGCTGCGATTGCAGTGCCGAGAGTGATGCATCGATGGATTCAAACTTCTTGTTCTTGTTGTTCGTAGCCATGGAAGCAAGATTTCCAGGATTTGCAAGGAAGCTGATACCAATGTTAGATCAGAACTAGATCTAAGGAAGAATGCAGCACTTTATTGATCACAGGTTAAGCAAATCACCATAACCTCAAAAGAATACAAGATGAACCCTAGGGGAGATTTTCCCAATTTCCCCAAATTCTAAATCAGTTACAACAAATGAATTCATGCCTATTCTACTTATTCTTTCTGCTATTTATATATTTCTAACATCCCTAACTAACTTTCCCTCCAAACTAACTAATTCCCAGCTGTCACTAACTTCCAGCTGCATGAGTTACTGCTGGCCCAGCTCCTGGCCCATCTTATTCCTTCTCTCATAGACTTTAGAGAACTTGGGGTCCCTAACCTCCCTAACAAAGATCTAGATTTTAATAGTTGAAATGTAAACAGAATTTATGATAGAACACAATAGCATTGCATGATCCATGATTTCATCTAGCTGATCCCACCTAGTGAGACAAGACTTTTTTGTTATTATTGTTCCCTCCCTAGCTATGGAAGTAAAATTGAAACTTAGTTAACTGATATAAATGGCTCTTATGTTTCGTATTTGTATGGTAGTGTTTTTTACTTTTAAAATTATTTTTGTTGGCAAATAGTCTGGGTCATATTCTTGCATATTGAAAAAGTTTCTTCTTGAGTTTTGCATGGGTGGCCGTTCACAAGTCATAACCAAGTTATAATGTTCCTCCTATTTCTCTGTTTCCCTTTCTGGTTATTGAAATAACATTGAAACTTGGTTTACACACACACACTTTCTTGTTGATTGAAGGAGAGAAAATGGAGGGCAGGTTTGCATAACGTTGTCACTTAGTTGTTTAGCTGTATTCCATTATGTGGATTTTCCTTTATATGCATTCTGCAGATTAGTTTAGAAGAAGATGAGAACTCAAAGGCTTTTCTCATTCTCAATGAAATTATTCTCACATTGAAAGATGTAAGTATCAAGTACATAGCATACATATATTGACTTGATTGGTTTTGAACCAATGAGTGGGGATGGCACAGCCGTACTAACTCATATCTAATTGAACTGTGTAGGGAAATGATGAAGCTAGGAAAGAAGCTTATGATTTACTTTTAAATATAAGTTCTGGCTTGAGAGACTCGTTAGGTGTTGATCCTGATGAACCATACCAGAAACTAGTTAGCATGGTAAGTGCATTGATGATTTTTTTATTTTTTAATTTTACTTTTATCAGAAAATCACTCAGTTGGGAAAAGTTGACTTGCTAGGCTGCTCTTATGGTTGTGGATCGTTACACAGCTAAGTTTATCTTATATATGTATTCCCACATTTGTGCATTTTCCGTTTCTTTTGTTAGGCAAATAGTTATTAATTGTGCAACCAATGTGCTGGATGAAATTGCTGTGTTAACAAAAGTTTATATCTAATGGTGTAATAATTGGAGTAGATGATATGGATTTTGTGGAATGTATTATTGACTTACACTCAACAACATACAGATCATGGGATATCTTTCTGGTTCATCTCCCCACATTAAAAGTGGAGCAGTGTCTGCGCTGTCTGTATTGGTATATAGGGATACAAATCTCTGTCTCTCCATTTCTGATCTAGTCCCTTCTCTTTTATCTTTGCTTCAAACCAAGGATGTGGAAATCGTAAAAGTAAGTTTTGTATATACTTTCTCAAGATATTGTGGTTTGAGCATCTTTCTGTTATGGTTATGAGTTTAATCTCGTGTCTACAACAGGCTGTCTTGGGCCTTGTTAAAGTGATGGTGTCTTGCTTACAAGCAAAAGAGTTGCAGAGTTTTCTCTCAGATGTTGTTACTGAAACCCTCCCCTGGTCGTCTGTTTCGAGGCATCATTTTAGATCAAAGGTATGTGGAATTTCTAATGTTAAAATGCAAAGCACGAATGGTGTGTGCTTGAATAGATACACCTGCACAACATGATATGTTGGTTTTCTACAGGTCACTGTCATATGCTTGTATGGATACACCTGCACAACATAATATGTTGGTTTTCCACAGGTCACTGTCATATTGGAAATATTAATACGGAAGTGTGGTGCAGCTGCTGTCAAACTGGTTACCCCAGAGAAGTTTAAGGGTTTTCTCAAGACAGTTCTAGAGGTAACTCCGTTAAGAATTTATTAAAGGAAAGCAATAGCAATAGTTTTATGCCTCATGCTAGTTGTGGCCTGATCCTAGCCATTCGTCACGGCCATATGCCAAAGTGTGAGTTTGATTTTGTGACATAGGGGCTTAAAAGTTCACATCAAGATTTACCTTTTGAATGATTAGGCTATTCTTTGAAGGATAAAAATGACTAGATTGAGACATTAAAACCATTTGTAAGACTAAAATTAATGAGTTGTACCTTAACGAAATTTCTATTTTAATGGTATATCATTAGGTTACAGGTTCAAATCCTAAACACTTTGGCTGCATACATATACGCTTCCCAAATCCCACCTAGTAGAGGCCTCGTGCACTGGGCTGCCTTTTTAAGGGTATGTCTATTAGGAGGTAAAAATGAGATATAAATTTCCTTGAATGAGCTCAATGTATAATTTTACATATGGAGTTAATTCATAAAAATTTACATCTCATTTTTACCTAACCAAACGCACCCTAAGAGTAAATAATTCTGAATGAATCCTTATTTTAAAACTAAAATTAGTGAATTGTATCTTCAGGAAAATTCTATTTTGTTTGGATTTTCATATTGCTTTTAAGCTCTCAAAAAGTTTGTAATATTTGTAGTGGTATGCTGCTGACTGGTTTTGCTTTGTATGGTGAAAATTTATATTGTGGTGCCTGTGAATTGCAGAATCGACATGGTAAATCTAGTGAAGCAGTCACTAGTGGTACAGAAAAAATGCCTGAAGATTCATCTGCCAAGGGGTATGATTTAGTAGCTGGTGAAATAAACAAATTGTAAGGTAATTTATTGTTTCTTGGAAGTTGAATTATTGTCCTCTCTGCTCTTTCTTTCCTTGTAGGCTGGAGTCGAGGAAGCTCAAAAGTTCAGATACCCAGAGAGACAATTGGTTGGACACAAAAAGAGAAAGAGGCAGAAGAAATTTGACTCAGAATTGCCGAGTAAAAACAAACCCAATAAGTCTACTAGCATCTATGAATTAAGGCTGGCCAAGAGAACAAGAAATTTTAGTGATAAAAGTTCAAATGTAGGGAGGTCAGAAGAAAGTAGAAAGGGCAAGAGAGGTCAGTACAAAAGTTTGACCGATAGTGGTGGGAAGAGAAAGTAAAGTTGACAAGTATGGAGAAGGATAAAACATCTTCTCCTGTACCTAAACGAGCTTCCAAATTGCACAAGTTGAAAGGGAAATTCAAAAGAAATTGATAGATGAGCTGCAATTTACTCAAGCTGGCATAACACTTTCAAGGAGGCTGTTTTATTTCCCTGTTATCTGAAACTGCAGGTATACGCTGGGAGATAAAGTAAGGGATTATGAGCAGGAATTTGTTTTATCTGTTAGCATGTCTTTCCTGCTCAGCGACCACTATAGAGAGTATCATGGAAGTATTTATCATGGTTGATGCTTGAATCTCCTGGTGAAAAACATGGAAAGCTGTTTATTGCAAGCATATTGTGAAGGAAGACTAGAGTGTGCTGGGGAAAGCTGCTGTTGCAGTGGACGATTGGCGTTTGATTGGTTACGCAAGACTGTATTTTGCCATCTTTGGCACTTGGCAGGACATTTCGCTAGCTGCTATTCCGCACTGGACATTGCATGGCCGGACTGATGGTATACGTAGATAAATCCTGATTAAAATACCAACTTGTTTTTCATAATCGGAATTTGTCTTAAGATGCGAACAGTGAGCATCTTCCATACATGTAAAAGGTAAATTAGATCAGGATTGTTGTGATTCCTTGTTCTAGATATGTACACAAACGTGTTCATTTCGTCTTCTTTTATTAAATTTTGACTAGCTTATTATATTTTTCCCTTGTTTTTGCCAAAATAGCCTACTAAGCATGATGCAAGATTCCTAGTCAACGCAGCATGCTCGCTGAAGTGATTAAAATAAAAAAGGGAAAAATTGTAGATCTTTTGATAATGCACTTGCCTTTTCCTAAATTTCAACTGAATATCTAAAGTTATTTACTAATGTTACATTAACTTCCCTTGACTTTCGTTGAATCTGACCTTTTATTTTTTTAAAATAACCAAAAAAAAAAAAAGAAATAACTTTTGCATTCTCAACTGTTTCCTCTATTTTAATTTTACTGCCACTCTTATCATCACCTCTCCATAATATCCAAAAATACAGATTCATCCTCTCTTTTTTTTCTCAATAGCAATCATTCTTTGTTTGATAGATAAACAGAAACTCTCGTAAAAAAGGGGGAGTTCCTTGAATCTATCCAACAACAATAATCACAAATGGAGAAGAACTTAAACAAAATCTAGAAAATAAAACACTCGAAAACAAGCACAACTTAAACCAAGAATCAATGACCAACAAGAATGAACTTGGTCAAACAAACCCCAAATTGAAAAAAAAAAAGGATCAGCAAACCTCCAAACCTCGGATTGTCTTTCAATATTCCACAAACCTAGCCACCATGAACTTTTGACCAACCCTCAATCATTGTCCACTACAGCCTTGATACTCTTCAGCTGCACTGGCACCAACCATCCTCTGTTCATACCACGATACTAGTTGTGATGCAGAGCAGCTACACGATATAGCATTCCCACTTTTCTTTAGTATAGCACATTAGAAGCTATTAGCATTTTTCTCAAAGACGACATGCGAGTTAACTGTGATACGCTAGAATAATTCTCACTCCAAGAACTATGGGATAACAAGACCGAAAATATGACTCTTCCTTGACCCCTTCTAGTAAATGACAAAAATGCCCCTAGTAACTTCTTTACATAAAGGACCCTAAACTTTTCAATAATTATAAAGGTACCCTAGAATTTTTCATAGTTGAAACTAGTTCCTAAATTTTATTTACATTCAGGTCCTGACTTTTAAAGAATGACATTTAGCTATCGGCTGCTAAAAAATTAGCAGCAAAAAGTGTGTAAATAGAATATTGCAAGATAAAATAGCCGTAGAATGTCTGTTCATTGTACTTGCTTTTGCACATTTCTATGCTTTATATCTTCTTCCGAACGTTTGAAATTTGTCAATCTCTAGCTTTAAAAAAAAATTCGTCATATGATGACTCTTCTTTCTGATTTTATCCTTCTGATGAGATATCCTTCTAAGGTTGTCATCTCCTTTGTGAATCTTGCTTGAGACATGCTTCTATCTTCTGAAGTTTTCTATCATTCTTCTAGGACTTAATAGGTTCATTTCTTGTAAAAAATCAGCGCATAAAATATTCATCAAATAAGATATCATTATCATTATCAAATTTAAATGCATTCGATGCATAATCTCTTTCTTAACTGTGAAGACTTTATCTCTACATCTAAATGGCATTGCAAAGTAAGATTCCACTACAACATTCAACGTTTCTCTCTGATTTTCGCTTCTTAGTATTTTTTTTTTTTTGAACAATGTCTAAGGTTGGAAGTTTACCACTCATAAAATCTTCATCTTAGAATAAGTTGAAAAAAAGAAAAAGAAAAAGACTACAATATGGGAAACAAATTCCAAATTCTTATCCAAGAATGTTTCCTGTGTGATACTGAATTAAGGATGCAAGTATGGGAAATTCTTCCTAATCAAAACTTCACACAGTAATCTTCAACATTAATTAGTTATGCATGGGTTGTGAAAGTCTTCATGATGTTAAATTTTATAATTTGTACAACACTTTAAACTATCATAAACAACATATATACTACAATTCAATGTAATAACCAAAATTTATCAACTTGTAGTATTGGCTTAAGGTAGAAGCTAGAGTTAAATTTTACGAAATGGTGAAATCTTTTCGAATTGCATAATCAATGAGCCAAATTAGTACGAAGATTTATTCAGTTAATACAAAAATATTGATTAAAAAAGTGGAACTCTTCACAATCATAAAGATTTTAATATTAAATGAAATTAATACAAAAACATCTAATAAGAGTATATTTATAAATTCTAATCAATTGTACAAGTTTTTTATAAACGAGCTTGTCTCACCGATTTCCATTCAATCCCATCTCCACGGGTTCAAATTTCATCTCCTCTCTTTTGAGCCATGGCAGCACATGGCTTGGAAGGTTGTCCTTCTGAAGCCTGTAGCATATCAGGCACCTTCGAAGGGAATGCCCACACAATTGGTACTGAGGATAAAATGATGGATAATGATCTTATGTCTGAATTAGATCAAGCCTCCAATTCCAATTCACGAATGATGTTGGACTTCGTGAAACTCTACAAGGGTGATTCAGTTTGTGGTTCCAAGGTGGAACTCGATCTTTTCAACAATGCAGAGGGAGTGATGGGATCCTCTTCTTGGGATAACAATAATGAAGGAGGAGATGAGAACACTCAGGAAAGGACATCAGAGTCTAGAACTTTCTCATGCAGTTTTTGCAAAAGAGAGTTCTCTTCTTCACAAGCTTTGGGAGGGCACCAAAATGCCCACAAACAAGAGCGTGCAATTGCAAAACGTCGACAAGGAATTGATGTGGGTGCTTATGGACACCCTCCCTTTACATATAACCCTTATCCTAGCTTTTCCACACACTCTTTATATGGGTCCTATAATACAGCACTTGGGGTTCGGCTAGAATCGATGATTCACAAGCCTTCATATCCTTGGTCTGGCATCAGGTATGGTCATGATGCTGGGTGGTCAACGACAAGGATGCTAAATAAATCAACACTTGATAGACTGAGTAGAGAGAGTTTGCAAGCACATGGAGATCGACTTGGTATTCTTGAAAGTTCTTCAACCATGAGGATAGAAGATGGCAATGGTTTTGTTAGATCTAGTCCCTACCTCGGAGATTCTTCTGAAAACGTCGCTACGAGTTCAAAGTCAGCCATCAAGAAGCAAACCTGGACTGACACAAATGATCATCTCAAGCCACGAGAACCTGGGAGTCCAGAATCTTCAGGGCTTGATTTGTCACTTAAGCTTTAAATTTGAATTGTAATTTGTTTCAATTACATAATGGGCTGGTTTGGGTCAATTTTTAATAAAATTTTTTAAAGTTTAAATTAATTTTTAGGGTGTTACATTACCACCCACTTTAAAAAGAATTTTGTCTTTAAAATTCATTTGAAAACAATTTCAAAAGACAAATTTCATAAATTAAACAAGGAATTCACACACAGGCAAATAAAAGACAACAATTAAATCCTAAAGCATTCCTACCTCGGATTAAATTATCAGGTGGTGTCTACTTAAGTCTTAGTGCTCTTGTGTGGTAACTTCTCAGCAAGTTTTGTATACCTCTTCGGACATTCCCAAATCTTATGTTCTGATTTTTCACAATGGTAGCATACATTTTGTCCAGCCTTACAAGGTCTACCTTTATGGTTCTTCTCACATTTTGGGCAATTTTGTCTCATGGTTGACCGTTGTTGTTTATCCTCATGCAATTTGGGCTGAAACTGCCTTCTTGGACGGCCTCCTCATAACCTCCTTCAAGTGCTAGTCTCTTATTAGAAATGTCCTTAGCAGATTAGGCGATTGCTAACTTCTTATTGGAGTCCTCTGCATGACGGCACTTGTTGACTAAGGTTGCATAATCCCGATCTCTAAGAGACCCATAGCTTCGATGTCCTCACGTAAACCTCCTTCATACTTTATGCATTTCCAAGCTTCATTAGGATTACACTGATAGATAGTAGAAAACTTGTAGAGCTCCTCGAACTTGGCTGTATACTCTTACGCTCATATATCCTTGCTTAAGCACTATGAATTCCAACTCCTTTACATTTCTCATAAAATAGGGAAATACTTGTGGTAGAAGAGTCTGAATATATCCCAGGTAACTTCAGCCTGGGACGCTTCAAATAATCCCTTGGTGCCAATCCACCAGAATTCGACATCTGCTTCTAGCATATAGGTAGCAAAAGCCACCTTTTGGATCTCTACAAGGAAGAATCAAGAAAATTTTCTCCATGGCCTTAATCCATTCTTTTGCTTTACTTGGATTGAAGGCTCCTCGAAAAGGTGGGGGGTTTTCTTTCTTGAACTCGAACTTATGGTATTCCATGTCCACTTCTACTCCTTTGGATTCCCAATTGGATTTCCTTTAGCGTATTGATCCAACCTTTCCATAATCCTATTGTTGCAGCTTGTTTTCTCATAACTGCCGTTATCTCCGAAAAGTATCTATCATACTTGTTTTATCTCCAGCATTGTTCCTAGTATGCTGATTTGAAGTCGTCCTTATCACATTAAAAAAAAAAATATTGAGTTGATCAGGCTCAATACCAAACTAAGTGTGACAGTAACCCACAACATTACCAATCAGGAGCCACACATATATAGATATATATATATATCTAAGGAAGCATAGCTAGTCTATTCCTCAAGGTCCTGAAGGATGACCTCTATACCATAATGTAACATCCTCCCAAGTACAACCCCATCCTTAAGTCATGACATCGTTCGATAGTTGTTACTTATTAATTACTGGACCTTAAATATCTATAGTAAGCTCGATTAACGTATGTAATAACTAAGCGTAATTCTATTAAAATATATAATAAAGAAACACAACATTTATTGAATACATAGTTAAGTACAAAAGGAAACTCTTGTATGACCTTTAGTACATATCTATTCTCTATTACGTTTATAGTACAACATAATAAAAACACTAACTACTAAACTACTGCAATCCAATTCCTTTTGTGTAGCAGCCCAAGCCTCTAGATCAACCTGGAGACAACATAGAAAAAAAAAACACATGGGGGTGAGAATTATATAATTTTCAGTAGGGCTTTTCCCCAAATACACAATCGTAATGTCATTATCATCGTTCCAGATTTGTTTATTAAGAAAAAGTGATCATGCAATTTATAATAACGGTTCATTTTAAAGTTCCAAACCATACTTCCAAAGTGGATTTTTTTTTTAAAAAAAAGTTAATCACTTTGTACACATTTATCACAAGCTCATAATTATAGTAAATAATGTCAATTAAAATGATTCAATATGATACAAATATGTATATGCCAAATATAGACAAATTATCTTTAATTGCCCTTGATAGATCGAAGAGGACTTCATCTATCTCTATTTTCCTTAACAAGTCGAAAATGATCTCATCCCTCTCTATTTGCCTTCGACAAGTTGAAGGATCTTATCTTCCTTATTTGCCCATGACAAGTCAAAGAAGATCTCATGTTTCTTATGGCTATAGAACTTAATTCAATATAGCATTCACTTTTCTTTTTCCAATGCATGCACAAAACACATATAGGCATTTATTCACCTTGAGATTTCAATCATGCCTCATAAACCAATCTTTACTTTCTCTAGCATGCAGTTATACATCACAAGTCACTTGGCCAAATATTTAACATCAAGTATTCATGTCATTCATGTCATACTAGAACCAAAATGCCATTATATTATCAATTCATGTCTTGGATTCATTTATAGCAATTGGGCAGATTTCACACCATTGTAGTATGAATTTATTTGCTTATCAAACAATCAATTCAGAGGCTATAAAAATTACTTAAGACATTTCAATGTGTCCACAAGGTTCATAAAAATTTCAAAGCAAAAAGAGTTCTCCAACTATGTTAACGAAATTAGACAAGTTTGGTGCTCAGAAACCACTTAACCTTAGCTCAGAATTCGAAATTCTAATTTTTAACCTTATCAAATGATTGAACAGATTCAAAAGAAAATTCGCAGTTACATTTCAAGATGTTTTCAACACTTTGTAAAAATTTCAAAGGAAAATTCAATCATTTGTTATGGTAATAAAATTAGAAAAATTAACAGCTTCAATTCCAACATTCCAGGCAGCATAGTTACTATCTCGGTTCTTGATTTTTTTAAAGTATTAGGAGTCCAAATCAGAACTCAAGAAAATTCATGGATCTACCCTAGGATGTTAGCTTCAACATATAAGTTTTATAGTTCATAAAAATACTACAATTACACCAGAAAATTCATGAACAATCCCTGCCAGAAGAAATTCAAAATCCAGCGCATAGACCAAAATTCCTTTTGACAAAAATGATTTTTAAGATCATCCAAACACACCACCAAAATTAATACATCAATATCCATATATTATCAACTAACATAATAAAAAAATTTGGACCAATACCAATCAGAAATGTTCAAAATAAATTTGAAAAGAAAAGGCCAAAGAAAACCCTACTTTTAGTAACTTAATGGATCCTTAGCTCCAAGGTGCTCTAAGATTGATTCCCTTCACTTCAAAGATCCCAAATCTAACCCAAACCCTTCCTAAATGAATAAGGTGATGAGGTATAAAGGTAAGAAATGTTGAGGACTTGAAATTTCAATCGGTTAGTTTGGTAGGTATTGATGAGTGGAGTAAGTTTTGTGAAGGATATTTGATGTTTTGGCAAATCTAGGCCATGATTTTGAGAGATTGTAATCAAGGTTGAAGCTCTTTGAGGATGAAACAATGGTGGCTGTTTTGGTCTCCTTCTTGACCAAGAATATGTAGTTTCAATGATAAGATTTGGTGGCTTTTAATGATATTAGATTAGGTTGTAAGAATTGTTTAATATAAAGTCTATACTTTTTGACCAAGAAAACAAGATGAATGGCTAGGATTTAATCTTGTAATTCAAGATTAAATCTTAGCCTTAAACTTGGCCTGAATGGATATACATTATCCATTTATAATGATTAAACAATCTTTCGGTATTAAAAATCATATCGAAATTTTATCGAACGGGTAAAATACCGTACTTGGGTAATTAGATATTGTCCAAAAATTAATTCTAGGTATGAAATCTTTATTTCTAACTATTTCTAACTTTAGCCCTCTCTTTTAGTCTTGTCATTTCCTCTTCTTTATCTAGGGTTTTAGTTGTCCCAAGGGCCCATAGGACCCATAAGGTTACTATTCACCTCAATTTTTTTTAACACGTCCGTTGGGTCATCCTCATCATTGATAAACTATTAGATTTTTTAAAGTACGATTAATAAAGCTCAAATTAATTTTTAAATAATTTTTAGGGTTTACAAATCACAAGTTGAGTTCTTGTCAAATCTGATCCTTGGTAAACCCTTAACAAGCTCTCTTGAGCAAGCTCAAAAAGAAGCTTTATATGAGCTTGCCCAAGCTTCTTGTGCCATAACCACTTATTATCCATGAAGGATGCGAGACATTTTATATCTTGATCTCTTAGATCATTCCAAGAATAACACACACGTGTTATCATACCTCTTACCCAGAATGACTTGACAGAAGTGGGACTTACTATCTTGCAAGTATGAGCATTAAAAATAACATTTTTAGCCTTGGTCATAGAATTGGCTAATACTTAAAAGGTTATGAGCCAAACCATCAACAAGCAAGACATTAGAAATTTGGTAAGAATCATCCTTACCAACATTTCCTATGCCCTGACCTTAGCCTTATCTCCATTAGCAAACTTCACTAATCCAGAGCTTTTGGGTAGTAGATTTTGAACCACCTTGGATTCCTACATGTGCCTTGAGCAGCCACTATCCATGCACCACTTGTTGTCATGTTCCACATGTGTTCTTAGATAGACCTGCAACAAACACAATTTTTATTTTAGGTACCCATATTTTCTTGGGTCCTTTTGAGTTAGTTTGAGAAGGAGGTTTTCCAACCTTTTTGACATACTGCTTTTTCATGAAACATTTTTCAATGGATGTCCCTTCTTAAAAGGAAGTACAAGACACTTTGCTCTTGTCTTTCTTGAAGAGAGTTGATTTTCCTTTCTCATCAAACTCTTCCTCATATCCCAACCCGATTTTTTGAAAATATGGCCGCTGACTTCCAAGCATCATATCAAGATTCCTTGAACCATTTTCCATTTTTTCTAGGTCAGCTTTAAGAAGCTTTGAAGTTCTTTCAAGCTTAGAAATAACCTTCTAAGTGGTTTCACTTTTACTTCTAGCTTCAGACTCTAAGTCATTGAATTTTATATTTAGAATCTCATTTTCTCCCTTCAATTCTTCTTTTTCAAGCCTTAGATTCTCAGCTTTTGCCTTGCCCATTTTAAGTTTTAGAACATCTTTTTATGTTCCTTTTTCAGGTTGAGATAGTGAGAAAGAGAGTTTGAGAATCTTTTAGCAACTCTTCATATAACGAAAGTTCATTATAGGAGAGATTAGAGTTGTTTACCTCATATTCACTTTTTGATGAGTATCCAGCCATGAAGAATAGGTTGACAACATCCATCTCCTCATGATATTTTAATCCTTTTTTTTCTTCCTCAGATTCACTCTCAGGTGGCCAACATCCCTTTCTTCCTAGGAGGAACTTCTTCTGTGGACCTTTGAGTTTAGGACAATCCTATCCTTCTTGAGGTTGATGTCTTTTCTTTTCTTCATTTTGCCTCTCTAGACCTTGGACATTTTCCTCATTAGCATGGACAACTCGTTTTCATCTTCTTCTTCTATCTCATCATCGGTTTCTTCCGCTTCATTAGGTTTCATCAACCTTCATTGCTTTAACTTTACTTGCTTTTTGATGAGATGACTTTAAGGCCATGGACTTGCTCTTCTTTAAGGATTTCACCACGCATTTTGAGAGCACTACCTTATGAGTTTAAGAAGACCCAATGAGTGCATCCAGATGAGAGTTTGAAGTTCTTTTGCCTCACTAATGGCTTGGAACCTTAGGCACCATTTGACAGGAGGCTTCTTAAGATTTTTCTAACCATTTCGGAGTTAGAGTATCTTTTGCCTAATCCCTTTAGTTAGTTTATGATGTGCATAAACCTTGTGGTCATTTCATCAATATTCTCTTGATCTATCATTTTGAACATCTCATATTGATGAACTAGCATGTTGATCTTAGTTTCTTTCACTTGATCAATGCCTTTATGTAGCAAGTGCAACCCGTCCCATATTTTCTTTGTCGTGTCATAGGTAATGATTTTGTCATATTCAGCTTTACTCAATGCACATGTGAGTAGGTACTTAGCTTTTGAGTTTAGTTGAACTCTGGCCTTGTGTTGCTCTGTCACCTACTCTAGGGATTTTCTTGAAGTTGAGGGTGCATCGTCTATTCCTTACTTTCTCCCTTAGAACAAAATCTCTTTCTTGTATTATCTTCCACAAATCAAGACTTGTATATTTTATGAACCCTCCATTTGATCTCTCCCATATGCATAATCCCCACTATCAAAGAATGGAGGTCTATTTATGGAATGTCCTTCCTTATACGAATATTTATGTAACATCTTTTACAACCCCATCCTTAAGTCATGACATTGTACTTGAGAGTTGTTACTCATTAATTAGCTGACCTTTATTAAGTATCTATAGCAAGCTCAATTTACGTAGGTAATATAAGCGTAATTTTATTATATATATATATATATATATATATATATATATATATATATTAAAAGAACACCAAATACATTGAGTACATAATTGAGTACAAAAGGAAGCTCCTTTATGAGCCCTAGTACATAATTGTTCTTAATAATAATTACATACATCTCCATTCCCCTAAATAAAACAAAATAAAAGCATTAACTACTACATTATTGCAAGCCTAAGTTCTTTAATATAGTAGGATCATAGTCCTTTGCTTAACTTGGAGGCAACACGGAAACACAAATAAGAAGGGGTGAGAATTACAAAATTCTCAGGAGGGCAACTCCCTAATCACATAATTATAATGTCATTGTCATCGCCCCAGCCATTTCTGTTTATTCGAAAAATGTGATCATGTAATATAGTCTAAAGATTCATTTTAAAGTTCTAAAGTCATCCCCCAAAGTGGTTAGCTTTTACTAATCAACCATTTAGAGCAAATATATCACAATGTTTTCAACAAATAATAAATCATCCCATGCTAATCTAGAGTAAGATGAGTATGCATATAATACACACAGTGAACTTATCTCCATGTGACAGTGTTTTACTTATGGCCATAGAAATCAAGTCAGTGCATTTTCTCTTTTCATTGACATAGGAAAGACTTAGTTTATACCTAACGGGTATTTTCGTGGACAATTCCACAATAAATAATTTATACCAAATGGTATTTGTAGTGGATCACACCACACAAGGGAAATAGTCTGATTAGGACGAGCTTAGCCCTATACGTGATCATCGAACTTCATTTTTTTCCATTTCTGAATCACACAGACTATTCCTAGCCGACGTCTATCGACTATAAATTGGGGTTTCTCTTTTCAATTTCCTTCCCTCATTCAACCTAAGTCTTGTTTCTATTTTGTTCATATGTCAGAACATGCACTTAAATTTATATATATTCTCTTTCTCAAATGCAAGCATAATGCATATACATGCATTCATTCACAATATAATCTCAATCATGCCTCTAGCATACTTTTATATGTCATAAGTCACATGGCCAAATAGGTAATATCGAGTATTCATGTCATACTAGAACAAAAAATGCCATTAGTTTATCAACTCACAACATCAATCCATTTCCAGCACAATGGAGGTTTAGCCTAGGCACAACATTTAATTACCATATCAAACACACATTCCAAGTACCACAAAAATTCTATATGACACTTTAACATGTCTAGAAGACCCTGTAAAAGTTTCAAGACAAATGAGCTCTCTAACTTCTTCAGGAAATTGTACAAATTCAGTGGTCAAGGACTACCAATTCACAGCTTAGACTAGAGTTCTCATAATTTTTCACCCTAGCAAATGATTGAAATAATACACAATGAAATTTACAGTGATGCTTCAATATGTCCTTAACTTCATGTAAAAATTTCAAAGGGTCATTCAATCAATTTCTATGATAATAAATTCGGACAAATTTATTGCTTCAGTTTCAATAACCAAGATAGCATCAATCACATTTCGGTCCTTGATTTTTTTGAGGCAGTAAACTTTAAAATCAATACCCAATAAAATTCATGTAGTTAGTTTGAGATGTTAAATATAACTTATAATTTTTATAGCTCATGAAATTACCCACAACTGTACCAGAAAATTCGTGCATAATTACTCTTAGGACAACTAGGAATCCAGCCTAGTCCCAATTTCCTTTGAGAAAAATCCTTTTTAACCCCATCCAAACACACCACCAAAATTTGTACATCAATATCAACATATTATCCAAAAATACAACTAGAAATTTCAGACCTAGGTCATGCCAAAACAGATCAGAAAAATTTGACAAGAAAAGAGAGCAAAAACCCTACTTGTAGTAACCTATTAGCTCCTTGGCTTCAAGATTTACCAAACTTGATTCCTTCTCCTCCAAAGCTCCCAATCCAACTTCAAACCCCTCTGATATCAGTGAGATGTGAGGTACAAGACAAGGTTTTGATGAGGAATGGAAATTTTGTTCGGTTAGATTGGTAGAGAATTAGGTGTAGAAGAAGTTTTGTGAAGAGAGTTTGAGGTTTTATCAACTATAGGCTAAGGTTTTTGGGATTGAAAGTAAATTAGAGCTCTTGAGAAATGAAAAATGGAGTTTCTTGTTGTTCCTTGCTGCATGGCCGAGAATGAAGGCTTGAAAAGCAAGTTTTTGGATTAAAATATATCTTATATTATACTTGGATAATATCTAATCTAAGAAAGCAAAGTGGAGGGCTATGATTTAATATTGGAATCCAAGATTAAATCTTGGCCTTCCACATGTCCTAAATAGGTGGAAATCCTCCATTGGTGATGATGGAAATATCTTTCTGAGTTAAAAATCACATACCGAAATTTCCCCGAACGGGTAAACACCATGCTTGATAACATCGATATGACTCTAAAATTAATTTCAGACATGAAATTCTTTTTCTAACTATTTCTAACCTTAACCCTCTTTTCTTAGTTCTGTATTCCTTGGTCCCAAATCTAAGGTTTCAGCGTCTTACTGCTTGGGCCTGAGGTTACTATTCAGTTCAACCCGAATTTTTTTTGATAGGTCCGTTGGGCCACCCTCATCATTGCTATACTGTCAAAATTTTAAAATTATGAATAACAAAGCTCAAATTAATTGTTAAATAATTTTCAGGGTGTTACATTCTATGCCATTTGTCCTTCAGATCTTTGTCCTCGTAATCGTTAAATGCTTAGCCCCTTAGAAGCCAAGCTCTAATGCCACTTGTAGGTAAGAATGCGCAAGAAGGGGGGTTGAATCATGCTTTGCCTTTTTCTTGTCTTGCTTGACTTCTGAAAACTTATTCAATATACTATCAAGCTATGAGCTTCAAGAAAGCGAAAACGTTAGTGACTTTAGAAAGTGAACTTTCTGAACTAAATATGAAATAAAAACGTGAAAGAAAATTTTCCAGAACTAACACAGTAAACAAACTGGATACAAAAATAAAATAAGAAATGAAGGAGAAAAGATACACAGCTAGAGAGTTTTTACATTGGTTCGGAACGTGTCTACATCCAGTTCTAATAACTGTTGAGTTTACTAAACCTTTCTCTCACTAGAGAAAGGACAAAGATAGTCTTTATAATAGCCTTCCCAAGCTTCCCCAGTGACTAGTAGATAACCCCTATTGTCATTAACCAAGTAGTTATTCACCAGCCTCTTCAAATTGAACCAAATAGTCTTTGACTAGCCTCTTCAAGCTAAATGAGACTAGTAAAACACCTTTACTGTTATGTTGCAAGTAGTCTTTCACTAGCCTCTCCAAGCTAGGCTTACACCAATCACTACTGGATTGAGGATACAAATGTTTGTGTTTTGGTTTGCAACTCAAACTAACATATACTCAAGTTTTCGTAAGATATAAAAGAAAGTTCTGGAAATAGTTGATTGACTTCTTTCTAAATATTCTTCCTAGGAAGAATGTATGAACACTGAAGGAATGTAGAAAGAAAACTTTTACAACCAAAGGAAATGATTACTAAATGTAATGAACTCTACAAGGAATGAGGGAAAATTTTAGAGTTTTAACTCTTTGTAGAGCGTTTTTTTTTTCTTTGAAAGTGTAGCATCTCCATTTATAAATGGTCTTCATTGTGACCATTGCCTCTACTCAGTCTCTCAAATGACATGTATTGATCATCCATTTTTGTCTTGGAAAAGCAATCTAGAAGAGTAGCTTGTCGTTTTTCAGGACTGTTGTAGAAGCCATTGCAAGATGAGGTTTCTGATGCTACTTTAGAAATCACTCTTACTTTCTGAACATGGTTTCTGAACCCCTTCTTCTAAAAGCTAAGGTAGTTGACCATGGTGGCAGAAGAGATGACTTGCTTCAGTCATTGGGTTTTGACTTTTGAATTTCAAATTTGAATTTTAAAAATTCCCTCCATTTCTTGTAAAGCACATACTATTATTGTATGTGAGCTTTCTGATGTTGTATCATTTCCTTGATGATTCTTAGTTCTTCACGTCTTTAATCATGGCTTGTTGATGAACAAACCATTACAATGTGATGATTGAATGTAGTGGATCACTTTGGCTTTAGAGTTTGATGGATATCTTCATTGTTTATGTACTTTTTGAAGTCCCATCCTATTTTCTGAAGTCCTAGGCCTTGGTTTTTTGCTATTGATATGATTTCCTTTCATCCTTAAGGCATGTATACATACTTTTTGTGATATAATGTTCACTTTCTATTAAGTTCAATCTTTTTATATGAGATAAATCATATTTGCACATGCAAAGTGAAATTATTCTTGTTTCAAGTCCATGTTATGCAATCTAGAAATACCTGGATGCTATTTCAAGCAACTCAAGGTAGACATTAGTCATTTTTCAAAATATTTTCTTTAAATTGGTTTTGTTGTCAATCAAAACATATTGCTTTGAAGCTTTCTGAAGGGTTCTGAGCTAACAAAATAAGTCTCAAGGAAACTTCTAGAAACAAGCAAATGAAAGCCAGAACCTCAAAAAGTAGTGTAACACCCTAACTTTCACCTAATACGCTCGAGTCGCATCCGTTAGTTATTAGCGGTTACGTCTTCGTTTCAGAACCTAACTTGGCTTTCTTTAAATACGAGACTAAAAGTATGACTAAATTTTTCTTTTTGAACTTAAGACTTAAAATGCGAGCCACGCATGCGCATAGGGACCGAGCTTCTAAACAAGAAACATAATAATCAGGTATACATCACTATAACCATCATAAATAAACCATAGAATAAACACAACATAACTTGTAGTATTATATTATAATCATAACAAAACAACGATGCCCTTATAAATATAAGGACACTTTAAGGTACTAGATACATCAAGCAAGGTTAACTAACGCTAAACATAATTATAAACATGCTAGACTAGTCTTCAAGCTCCCATTGCGCCCCTTGAATCGAATGCGTAACTCTCATGCTCGCGCTTCAAGTAAAATCATGAACATCCGCATTAATCCGTCTAGAGACGACACGGAAAGGAAAGACAAAGGGGTGAGAATACTTATACAAGATTCTAGGAGGGCTCCGACTTTAACACAAGTGTCATCCGTCGCCCCAGTTATTTCGGGTTTCATTATGAAAGAGGTATACATGCATAGGTTCAAATTTAATTTCTGAAATCCTATCATCGAAGCGGGTTCCTTTTAGCATGAGTCTTCATGGTATGAATGCAGAGTATATTTTATGCATGGCAATACTTGAGCATGATAGTTGTAACCCCAATTTTATGCGTAACCCCAATTTTTACTGTAATCTTTACTGTCATTAGAAATTACCAAATTACCATAGGTAAATATTATATAAAATTTGAGATCAAACAATTCTCAATAAAGGAATATAACGTTAGAAGAGAAGTTAGGAGCAATTCGTACAAGCATTGCAAACCCCGATTTTCTGTATGTGTAAAATGACCAAAATGCCCTGAGGTTATTTTACTCAGAAATGAGGATCGTGGGCCCCACCTGTCCTCAAGGGGATGTTTTGAGGATAATAAAGGATTGTTTGTGCTATGTGTGTTAATAGAAGAAGAATCTCAATTTTGAGTTCCGACGCGAAATGACCAAAACGCCCTTGCCGTTTTAACTTCGATTTGCGTGCCGACTAAGTCCGAACCTCACTAAAATATTTTAAAAGGTGTTTTTAAGTTATGAATGACCCTTGGTTAAGTCGGATGGTCCGGGAAGTTTTGGGTTAAATTACCGTTTTGCCCCCGTTGTGTAGTTTTGCAAATTTTGAGATTTTCGATTTGTCTAACAAACCTAAACAATATTAGGCTCAAATTAAAGCTTATTAAATTCTAATTACTAATCTAGAGTCAAAATTATTTATTTAGATTGATTAGAACCTAAAATTGCTTAAAACACCCAAATTGCTTAGTAATTCACTTAAACCCTTAACCGTAAATTCTCTAAATTGCATGAATACCTTGCCTACACCTAAATAATACATGGAACACACAAAATCCTCTTCCACAAGGCTGTAATGGACGAAATTATTGAGTAATAAGTCAGAAAATTATTACACAAAAATCCAAAGAATGAAAACAAAGAATCATGAAAACATGGAAACATGATTCCATGTTTTAAGCCACCAAACAAAATGATTTTTCTTCCTTATTTTTTTCTCTAATTTTTGGTCAGATTTCCTTCCTTCCTTTGTCCATTTATGAGCTGCAAAATCTCTATAAATAGGCATGCTTGAAGATAGTTTAGATGCTTAGTTCATAACTTACACAAATTCTAGTCTTAGGAGCACCAAAAGCTTTCTTTCTTTCTTTCTCTTGGCCAAATTCTCCCTTCAGCTTTTCAAGGATATTTTGCTTCATTTCACTCAAGGAAACCAAGTTCTCTTCCTTTCTTTCAAATCAAATTAGGTAGGGAGGTGTTTCTAAGTTCATTTTATGCTAAGACAAGTTATGTTTCTAGCTCAAAAATGATGTTTTCATGAGCTTTCTTTTAAGTTTTCATTTTCAGTTTCTTCTTCCTTTATTTTTAAAGTATTTCGGCCATATGGCCTAGCTTATGATGAGACCATGGTTTGATGATGAGATTCTTGAGTGTTGGTTGCAAAGCTTTCACAAGTTAGATCTCTAAAACTTGAAGGTTTCACTAGTTTCCAAAGCTTCTAAAATTTCAGTTTTTCTTTCCTTATTTTCCTTTCATGGTTTCGGCCAAATGGCCTAGGAAGGAATGAAATGATGGCTTGATGATGAGGACCTTGAATATGGGTTGTAAATCCATCACAAGTTAGGCCTCTAAAGCTTGAACATTCCATTTAATGCAAAACTTTAAAGAATAATGTTTTTATCTTGAGGTTTGAATATGAAATATGTATTTTTTACTTTGTCTTGCTAAGATACATATATTGGGTTGAAATCATAATTTTCTTAAAGTCTTGAAGGAGCTCTAGTAAAGAGATCAAGTGAACTTGCATCCATGTTTAAGTTTATGTCTTGCACAACCATATTTATTTTATGTCATAACTAAATTCTCAAGAATAAATAAATGAACTTGCATATCTCATGTTTAAATTTCAAGCTTGCATTTCATGTTTAAATTTCAAGTTGTCACTTAATCTCTAAAGATAATAAAGAAGTTGCATCTCATGTTTATTTTATGCTCTCACTTTATTTTATAATGGCTAAAAGAATCAATGCATGACATGTTTATTTTATGTCATCACCTAAAAATCCTAGAGCTCAAAGACTTGCCTATGAATCATAAGCGAAGAAATGAGATAATTGGAGTTAAAGAATTTATTCTTTAAGAAGTCTTGAGAATTGGAGCTTAAAAAAAAATGTAATTCTCTTCTCCCTCACCGTCCTGGACTACGCGCTTCGATTGCTTAAGATTCTCCTCTCCCTTCATTCCCCTGCGATTACGCCTTCAGTTTCTTGCATCATGTTTATATTACAAGTTCTTGCATCATGTTTAATTTTCAAGTCATCACCTTAAATCTTAAAGATAAAGAAATGGAATTGCATATCATGTTTATAATTCCAAGCTATCACCTTATAAAGATAAGATTAAAATAAGGTTGCATAGCATGGTAATAATTCTAAGATGTCACCTAAATCTCTAAAGCTCAAGACTTGCTCCTTTTATCTTAAGTGAAAGATTTAACTATGAACATTCTTTCAAGTTATAAATCGGTCCCATGGTTAAGTTAGGCCTAAAGTCCTATGACTTCTTTCAAGTTTAACAAAAAGAATTAGTTCTAAAAGAGTTTTAAAACTTTGTAAGAATTTTATGGGAAGCTAGTAATTTTATGTGTACTTAAAATGTGATTTGATGCTTATCAAGAATTTGGTGTCATTGATTGATTCCCTGGTTTGTATGTTATAGTTGCTATTGCAAACAATGAAAACTTATGCATGAAATAAGGACATATTTTGTTCCTGGAAGAAAGTGTATAACTATAAGAGTGCAATTTGGAAAGATTCTGGCTAAGGAAAGATTTGGTATTTAAGCGTGTCCATTGTGACCCACCTCTTTCCTGGAATCTCCAAATGCATGATTATAGTTGATATATATTATTCCAGAATAAGACTGTAAATAAGAAAATGTTAGAAATATTATGAATTGCGAGTTGTAACATGCAAAGACTTATTGGTGACTTAAAATTTATAAGAAAATGATCCTTGGACCCATCAAACTATAGGTGGTGAAAAGGTGATTCTAGCCCCCTAACCTGTTCTCTCAAAAGGGTAGAGTCAGGACTTTAACTTATCAAAAAGGATAAGTATATGCTAGTGACGACTAGTAAGGTATGAGCTCATAACCTAGATTACTCCCAAAAGGGTGGAGTATAGGGTGGCCCAAGGAAAATAATGAGGATGATAAGATTTTAAAGTCACCTAAGGTACTAAAGAAATAAATTATGTGCACCATGTCCATGTGTAGCTATTATGATATTCTTCTGTGCATAACATACATGAGTTGATGATGAGAAATATGATGTTCTTCTATGCATGTTATATTAATGATGATGATGAGGAATATGATGCATTATAAGACGCATAATTAAAATTGGCCGAATCTCGGTAAAAGTATTTTCTGAACTTAAAATTTAATCTTCGTATGTTCACTATTTTATAATAACCCGAGATTCCTGGAGACTTTGATGATGACACGTAGAAGGAGATACCCTCCTGAGAATTCTTTAGTAAGATTCTCACTCCCTTTCCTTTATTTCCATCATTGTCTTCAGATTCAGATGGCGACATTCGTCCTGTTCGTTGACACCCTATTTGGGAATTCCACTATGATCCGGTGCATCATTCGTATCACTTTGAAGGAAGGTGCTCGGTTGTGTCTTTATTTACGTAGGTCGTCCATTTGCACATCCTGTCCCTAGTTATCATTTTTCTCCTACTTCTCCCTATGGCGATGAAATGGTTTTTGAACATGCACGTCCACTTGATGAAAGAATGTTACGTTCTTATCCCGCCTCATCTCTGTCCATGGTTTTCCAGAGTATAATCCACGAACGAGATATTCTGAAACTGATCCTTCAGAGGACCCTCCTACTCATGCTTATTCTGAGAGCTCTGCTCATACTCTCCCATGTGTAAGAGAGGGTAGTGAGGAAACGTTGTTCAGCCGAGGTTAGCAAGAAGATCGTCCATGCGACCCAGCCTGGTGCATCACGTGTGCCCCTTCCGAGGAAGCTCGTATGGATCGGGTTCTTCCCGTTTCCAAGACAGTGGCCCTAGAGAGTTCTTAAGTAGTCTTAAGAGTGTTATACATCCCAGTTTTAGAGTAGCCTTCCTCAGCTTTTAAGGTTATCTAGTTTAGGGGCATGAATTTCCTTATAAATAGTTTCCTATGGTGTGAAGGTGTAAAATATGATGTATGAACTTAACTCACCTTTTGAGTGAGGTTATTGTATATATGTTGTGATGTGCATTATGGATGTTATATGATGGAGCCAATATGATATATTTAGATTCTTAAATGTCTTATTTTACTACCGCTTAATCGTTTATGTTATGCGCGGCTCACGATTTCAATTATGTTAAAAAAAAAATGGCTCGTAATTTCATTAAGTATTTTCAAAATATGATGAAAGAACCAAAGCAAAGAGTAAAGTCTAGTCATTAATACAATTCAACCTAGGTGTATTTGGTTAATTACTAGAGTGTTACAATAGTACACGTAGATAACACTTATCACTTAATCAAAGCATCAATGAAACATATGCATGTGCGTCTTTTACTTTTCGTACTTGAACTTCGTGAGTTCCTTTTATAACTTTTTCCACCCTCATCATGGTCACCAAAATCCACCCAACATGCCCTCCATTTTAACATGGTCACCAAAACTCCTAATCACCCATCGCTTAGGAATGAGCTCACTAAATAGCCGCTAGATTCATACGGGATAAAAGAGGGAGAAACATATCTCTTTCCTTAGATCATCCCGCACAACCCTTAACTCGGGAAATCATAATGAGATCATTTCCTCTTTATCATATCTTGTATGAATAAAACATGAGCATGCAACCATAGAACCTCATATGACATATCATATATCCTCATGCATTGTAAACATAACATACCACATCATCATAGCAACATGACCCAAATACACATAAAGCCTCAAGTTCATGATATTAACATATTCACGTCATTATGAGTATACCCACTCGGCTTCATGCTCACATCACACCTCCTATCTCATGGTGTCTTGTGCTTTGGCCCTTACGGGCTTAAACTTGTGTTCCAATTATCCTAACCTTCAATATGGATTTTTATAACACCTAGGGATCATTACCTATAATTTTCCCTAATGCTTATGAATTATAACATAACCAGCAGCTCTATGTCTCTTTGGGCAGAATTTTACCTTATGATTATAGGGTCCTAGAATTCCCATTTTAGACCCTTTCTAAGTTCCGTCTTCGCCTAAGGCTCTATAATTAACTCCTAAACCAATTATGAGGGATTCCTACACATATCCACTAATTATAAACCATTTTTCTTAAGTTCAATTATGCTGAAACAGAATTACAAATTTGTGCATTCTAAGTGTTCTAGAATTCACATTTTAAATCCTTTCTAATTATTTGTTCTTTCTAAACTTCCCTAAATCATTCCTTGCTCCACTCAAACATAATTTTACACATTTTAACACCATAGAACAGAATTCATACAGTGGCCAAATGCACAAGGCAGAACTGAAAACATAAGCTTCATAGATTCACATAATCACTTGATTTAAATGCATATAAGTTGCTAGTTTCTCCTGGAATCATTTTAGAACTCAAAACTCTTTTAGAAACCAATTAATCTTATTGAAATCATATAAATATATGCTACGTCAGTAGCTAAATTATTTGGCTCAAGGAAAGGATTTAAAACATAAAACTTTGTTCATAAAGTTCCTTGAGTACATCTAAGCTTAAAAAAATTCCAAGACTTAGACTATGGGCACTTATGATTAGGAACCCATCCAAGTCCATCATCATCACCACAAGGCCGAAATGGCATCCCTTGAAATGCCTCCATTTTCTAAAACTTTATGCAAGATACTTGGGCAAGTCTTTGAGCTCTAGGACATTTAAGTGATGACATAAACTTAAACATGATATGCACTCATTTTATTCTTCATTAGAAAGTAAAGTGAGAGCATAAATTAAATATGAGATGTAACCCCATTATTATCTTCAAAGATTAAGTGATGGCTTGAAATATAAACACAAAATGCAAGCTTGGAATTTAAATATGATAATGCAAGTCCATTTAGTTATTCTTAAGAGTTTAGTGATGACATCAAAATAAACATGCTATGCAAGGCATAAATGTAAACATGTGTGCAACTCATTTTATTTTAACTAGAGCTCTTACAAGACTTTAAAAAAACATCATAACCTTAACCCAATATGCATCTTAACAACATAAAGTGAGCTTTAGAGTTCTTTGCACCAAGACTTCAAAGAAGCCTTTGGTTTTGAACTTCATCATCAAGCTCAAGAAAATAGACACAAAGCTCAACACTTTGTCTAAACAAAATACAAAGAACTAAGTCATATTCTATATTTTATTGCTCATGGGCTTCAATCTAGAGTAAAACTCTTAGAACGGCCGACCAACTTTAAGGTTGGCAAGGGTAAGCTTAGAGCTCTTTGAAAACATGTGATTAATTTTCTTAACAAAACTTTTGTGATCTACATAACATTTTTAGCAAACTTTGTTCAAGCGAAAACAAAGGAAACCAAAATCTTTCAAAGAAAAAAGGGAATGGAAACTGAAACCATTCAAGAAAGAAAGGAAAAAGGAACCGAAATGTAAGCAAGGAAAAGAAAGAAACACAAGCATGTATGGTCCAAGACCAAGTTGTTTCAAGCTTTAGAGGTTTCTCACATGACAACAACAAGTCACTATCTTGAAACCTCATCATCAAGCTCAAGTTCTTCTCATAAAAATGCCTCTTGGCCGAAAAGAAAAAGGAAGAGGAAAAGAGTTTTGAACCAAGAGAAAACGAGAACTTTTCTTGAAGAAAATAAGTAAAAACTTGAAAACAAAACCCCTACCACTTGAAGTCTTGAGAGATATGAAAGGAAGCTTGAGTTCTTGATGAAATGGAGAAGGAAAATCCTCTTGAAACTTGAAGGAAGAAATCGGTCAAGTTGAGAGAATTTGAGAGGAAATGAGAGAAAATGCAAGAATGCTTGAACTTGGCAAATGATCCAAAGAGCAACCAAGTCTTCCAATGCTTGATATTTATAGAAAATTTGCAATGTGAAGGCTGATTTGGGAGGGGAATCAGTGCCTTTTTGGAGGAGGAAGAGGGAGGAAATATCTTACAAAGGTATGGTTGTGAGCATGGTTGAAGGCATGGTGAGGTATGGGCAAAGCATAGCTTGAAGTATGGCCTTTGAGTGAAACAAACTCACCATGTGCTACACATGGGAGGGGATATTTTGCCAACATTTCCAGCCAGGGGGAGGAAGATTTGCTCATGTAATTGTGGTTTAATGATGCATTTAGGTGTTTCTTTGATTAAGGTTTTGATTAGGAGTTTGTAAGAAAGTGTTTAGGAGAGAAAATGGTTAATTAAAGTGGTTCAAGACTTGATTAGGAGTGATCATACTAGATTAACAAATTAAATTCATTTTCTTAGTCAAATGAGGTATGACAAAATTCCTTAATTTGAGGAATTGGAGAGAGAAAACACTATTCAAGATTCCAAGACTAGGAATCTTGAATAAGGAATGTAATTAAAGTTTAACCAAGCAATCTTAGGTTCTAATTATCCTTAATAAATTATTTTGACTCAAGATTAATTATCGAAATAAATTAATCTTCGATTAGAGCCTAATATTGCTTAGGTTTGCTTAATTACGTCATTAGGCTCACTGTACACTGTTCTAGGGGCAAAATGGTAATTTTGCACTAAATCTTGACCTCAGCTTAACAATATCAAATACCACTCAAAAACATTATTCCAAACTTCTTGGAAAAGTTTTGGGTTCAAACGGCACCTTTACCCTGTAACAGCAGGGTATTTTGGTCATTTTGAGTTGAAAGTTCAAAAACGAGATTTTTCACCTTGATATCAAACATAACAGTTATAATCCCCTTCAAACATTGAGTTGACCCATTCGAGGAGAAGGTGCTGTCCCTCGAATTAGGGTAAAAATGACCTTTAGGGCATTTCGTCATTTGTACTCTAACAGAAAAAAGTGGACGTACAAGTAGGCTCCATAACATAAGCACTTTAGAAAGCTTGCTAAGAACTTCAAAGCAATCAAAAAGTAATACTTCTGAACAAGGAAAAGAGCAATCTAAAGATGAAGGAGAAGCTGAGGAATCAAGGCCACAAACTACAAGGGAGTTTCTAATTTAAAGGCAATTTCTCATAACAGAATTCATGGACACATTTCCAAGGGTGTGAGAACTAGATCATCTCTTAGAAATACATCAAACTATGCTTTCATCTCCACCATTGAACTTGAATGCATTGAAGAAGCTTTGAGTGATCAAAGTTAGGTGGATGCTATGCAAGAAGACAGAATGAGTTAAGAAAAGCAAAGTCTGGATGCTTGTTGGAAGACCAAAAGAAAAGACTATCATTGATATAAAGTGGGTGTTTAGGAACAACTGGATAAAGCTAGCAATGTCACACGAAAAAGAAAGATTAGTTGCACAAGGTTATAATCAACAAAAGGGAATTGATTATGATGAAACCTTTGCACTAGTAGCTAGGCTAGAAGCCATCAGAATGCTACTTGCTTTTGCTGCCTTCAAGGGATTCATTCTTTATCAAATGGATGTTAATTCTGCATTCCTAAATGGATTACTCTTTGAGGAAGTATATGTGAAGCACTTCCTGTTTTGAGAATGAAGACTTCCCAACCTTGTCTTCAGCTGACAAAGGCTCTCAATGGTCTGAAACAAGCTCCTCAAGCTTGGTATGAGGTTCACCTTCTTGCTGAAGAATGGGTTCAAGAAAGGTAATATTGCTACTACTCTTTTTACTTTTGAACAAAATAATCACTTTCTAATAGTTCAAATATATGTTGATGACATTATATTTGGCGCCTCTAATCATTCTCTTTGTGAAAAGTTTTCTAAATTAATGCAAAGTGAATTTGAGATGAGCATGATGGGTGAACTCAAGTTTTTTCTAGATAGCAATATATGTGAAAATTGTAATCCACGTTTTCCCATGTGCAAAATGACCAAGATGCCTTGAGGTCATTTTTGCATGGAAATTGAGGACGGTTAGTGCTAGCTATCCTCAAGGGGTTAGTTTGATGTTTGAAGGGAACTAGATCTGTTTGGATGGTAATAGGTGTGAAAATCTCAATTCCTGATATTTCTCGTGGGCACAATTACCAAAATGTCCCTAGGTAATTTAAAGTGGGATTAAGTGAAAAAACCTAACTTGGTCATCACCAGAGTTGGATATGTTAAGTTGAGGGGATATTTGATGTTTGGATGAATTCCAACAGTTTTGTGTAAAATTACCATTTTACCTCTAATTAGTACTAATTAAGTTTAATTAAAGTAATTAACGAAATATAAACAATATTAGGCTCTAATTAAAGATTAATTATTTTTATTAATTAATTTGGAGTCAAAATAATTATTTGGAGTTAATTGAGGCCCAATATTGGTTAGAGAAACTTAATCTCATTCTTAATCAAAGATTAGTAAGAAAAAGACAAAAGCGCTTTATGAGACAAAAGTAAAAGTCCAGGACAAATGGTACATTATTTCTTCTACTTTTCCTTAAGATTAATGATATGTTGGTATTTGATTTTTGAATTAATTGAGTTTAGCCTCATTAATCATGCAAGACAACCCTCTAACCTTGTCTTGAAAGCCTTCAACACCTAATTACCACTTCCTAACCATTCCCCTAATTAATCTTACACTTAATCCCAATCCTAACACACACAAAATACAAAAATATCCCACCTAACCACTCCATACAACTGCTGCCCCCTCCCATTTCACTCTTTCATTTTCATTATTTCATCACATAATCACTCAAACACTCACTTATACTCTCATTCCTTCCCATCACTTTTTTGGCCACAACTTCAGCACCAAGTTGTGTCAAAAATTCTCTCTTCCTCTCCATCTCAAGCTTTCTTCTTGTTCTTGTTGTTGTTCTTCTTCTTCACCTCCAAGAACCTCTATTGTTGCTTTCCACTCAAGCCCTAAACCTTAAATAAACATACCACCACCATTGATCACACCTCAAATACATAAGCTTTCACCTCCTTACACAAAGCCACCACAAAAATCCTTCCTCCTATTTTTCTTCTTCTTGGCTAACATATACTTCGTCCAGAGAAGATTTTTCTTCTTTTTTCCTTACAAAAGAGTAAGCATTTTCATCTTCAACAAGAAAATACACTTTGGTAGGGATTTTGTTCTTATGTTTTCCTTTTTGTTTTCTACTCTTTTCTTTTGGTTTCGTTGTGATCAAGGCCATAGCTTGATGATGAGTGTTCTTGATGATGGTTGTGAAACTATCATGTGTATGACCTTTAGAGCTCAAGGATTGATCTTTGGTTTAAAAAAAAAATAGAGAGAAAGAATGCTCATTTGTTTTCTTTGGTTATTTTTGAGCTTAATGGTGAGTTTAAGAATGAGGTTCTTAGAACCATGAAGTTGAAGGACTAAAGCTCATTCATTCCTTTGAGGGCTAAAGTTTATCCATTGTTAGTTTTGTAAGAAAAGGTTTTTATTTTGTTAAGATAGATGGGGTTGAAAGTTTCACTCTTTGATGTATTGAGTTCTTGTGCTCCAATAATATGTAAAAATGGACTTGCATTACATGTTTATGTTCCAAGTCTTGCATTTCATGTTTATGTTTCAAGTGGTCACCTTATATCCTTAAAGGCTTAAAAATGAACATGCATTTTCATGTTTATATATCAAGCCTTGCATATCATGTTTATATTTTGTCACTTGTTATTCTTAAAGGTATAAAATGAGTTTGCATAGCATATTTATGATTCTAATCATCACCCATGTCTCTAATGCTCAAGACTTGCCTCTTTTTGGTCTTAAATGGAAATTTTGACCATAGACACATACACACAAACACACACACACACACACACACACACACACACACACACATATCGGCCAAGCATGGACAAAGGGTGTGAAGTTGGTTTTATTTTATTTTAACACTTGAATCTTGTGTCTAAAGTATTCAAATGAATTTTGAAAGTGTTAGAAACCCAAAAGGAGTAAAAATGTGATTTTGAGTATATAGTGTAATGCCCAGGATTTTTTTCCCGTATACAAATGACTGAAATGCCACTGAGTCATTTTACCGAAAATGAGATCGCGGTCCAGCCATCCTCAAGGGGATGTTTTGATGTTGATAGGGGATTATATGTGTTATGTGTGGTAATAGAGTAGAGAATCTTATTTTTGAGTTCCAACGCGAAATTACCAAAATACCCTGCTGCTGATATCGTTTTACATGCCAGTTGAGCCCAGACTTTACCAAAAGATTTTAAATGATGTTTTTAAGTGGTTTTTGATGTTTAGTGTCCAGAGGTTCTGGCAGTTTTAGTGCAAAATTACCATTTTACCCCTAGAACAGTGTACAGTGAGTCTAATGACGCAATTAAGCAAACCTAAGCAATATTAGGTTCTAATCGAAGATTAATTTATTTCGATAATTAATCTAGAGTCAAAATAATTTATTAAGGTTAATTAGAACCTAAGATTGCTTAGTTAAACTCTAATTTTTTTTAATTCAAGATTCCTAGTCATGGAATCTTGAATAGTGTTTTCTCTCCAATTCCTTAAATTAAGGAATTGTGCCCATACCTCATTTGACCAAGAAAATGATTTTAAATTGTTAATCTAGCAAGATCACTCTCCTAATCAAGTCTTGACAACCTTAATTAGCCATTACCTCACCTAAACACTTTCTTACAAATTCCTAATCAAAACCTTAATCAAAGAAATACCTAAACACATCATTAACCCACAAATTACAAAACATCCTCCTCCCCTTGGCTGATATGTTGGCCGAATTCATGCCCCCAATTTCCATCACATGTTGAGTTTATTTCACTCCAAAGACCATGCCTTAAGCCATGTCTTGCCCATGCCTAGCCATACCTTTAACCATGCCTTTGAATGACAAGCTTTGAAGATATTTTCCTCCCTCCAAAGGCCAAGAAACCTTTGGCCATCCTCCTCCCAAATTAGCCTCAATGTTGAAAATTTTCTATAAATACCAAGCATTAGAGAACTTGGTTACACTTTAGAAGTTTTGCCAAGTTTAAGCTTTCTTGCATTTTCTCTTTTTCTTCTAATTTTCTCTTCATCTTGTTCTTTTTCCTCCACCATCAAGGAAGGCCTTCCACCACCACAAACCACCACAAACAAACTTGAACCACCATTCCCCCACCTCAAACCACCTCTCAAACACTTAACCTTTCCATTTCCAAGCTTACTTTCTCAAGGAAAAATCATTTTCCTTGAGTTCTTCCTTTGGCTGAACCATCATTGCCATTCAAGAGAAGATTTTGTCTTCTATTCCTTCAAGAATACAAGCTTCTTCTTATTTCCTTCAAGACTTCTTTAGGTAGGGGTTTTTTTTCAAGTTTTTACTTGTTTTCTTCAAGGAAAGTTCTAGTTTTCTCTTGGTTCAAAACTCTTTTCCTTTTCCTTTTTCATTTCGTCCATGAGACCTTTTCATGGGAAAACTTTGGCTTGATGATGAAGTTTCAAGATAATGGCTTGATGTTGTCATGTGAGAAACCTCTAAAGCTTGAAACAACTTGGTCTTGGACCATACATGCTTGTGTTTTTCGTTCTTTTCTTACTCATGCTTTCGGATTTCCTTTCCTTTCTTCCTCAAAGGTTTCAGTTTTCTCTTCCTTTTTCTTGAAAGATTTCGGTTTCTTCTTCCTTTGTTTTAACAAAGTTTGCTAAAAATGTTAAGTAGATCATAAAAGTTTTGTTAAAAAAATTAATCCCATGTTTTCAAAGAGCTCTAAGCTTACCCTTGCCAACCTTAAAGTTGGTTAGCCGTTCTAAGAGTTTTACTCTAGATTGAAGCCTATGAGCAATAAAATAAAGAATATAGCTTAGTTCTAGTATGTTTGTTTAGACAAAGTGTTGAGCTTTGTGCACATTTTCTTGAGCTTGATGATGAAGTTCAAACCAAAGGCTTCTTTGAAGTCTTAGTGCTAAGAACTCTAAAGCTCACTTTATGTTGTTAAGGTACATATTTGGGTTAAGGTTATGATGTTCCTTTAAAATCTTGTAAGAGCTCTAGTTAAGATAAAATGAGTTGCACACATGTTTACATTTATGCCTTGCATAGCATGTTTATTTTGATGCCATCACTAAGTTCTCAAGAATAATTAAATGGACTTGCATTATCATGTTTAAATTTCAAGCTTGCATTCATGTTTATATTTCAAGTCATCACTTAATCTTTAAAGATAATAATGAGATTGCATCTCATATTTATTTTATGCTCTCACTTTACTTTCTAATGAAGATTAAAATGAGTGCATATCATGTTTAAGTTTATGCCATCACTTAAATATCCTAGAGCTCAAAGACTTGCCCAAGTATCTTGCATAAAGTTTTAGAAAATGGAGGCATTTCAAGAATGCCATTTTGGCCTTGTGGTGATGATGATGGACTTGGAAAGAGTTCATCTAATCATATGTGCCCATAGTCTAAGTCTTGGAATTTTTCTAAGCTTAGATGTACTAAAGGAACTTTATGAACAAAGTTTTATGTTTTAAGTCCATTCCTTGAGCTAAATAATTTAGCTACTGACCTAGCATATATTTTCATGATTTCAATGAGATTAATTGGTTTCTAAAAGAGTTTTGAGTTTCCTAAAATTATTCCAAGAGGAAACTAGCAACTCATATGTATTTTAATTCATGAGATTATGTGATTCTATGAAGCTATGATTTCGGTTCTACCCTTGATGTTTGGCCACTGTATAATTTCTATTTTATGGTGTTAAAATGTGTAAAATTATGCTTGAGTGAAACTAGGATCGATTTAGGAAGTTAGAAAAGAATAAGTAACTTGAAAGGATTAAAAATGAGAATTATAGAACACTTAAATGCACAAGATATGCATTCTGTTCTAGCATGTTTAAAACTAAGGAAAGTGGTTTATAATTAGTGATCATGTGTAGGAATCCCTCATAATTGTTTGGGAGTTAATTATGGAGCCGTAGGCGAAGACGGATCTTAAAAAGGGTCTAAAATGGAAATTCTAGAATCCGTAATCATGAGGCAAATTTTCTGCCCAAAATGCATAATGCTGTATGGAATTTTAGTAAGCCTAAATCTTAGTGAGAATGATAGGTAATGATCCATTAGGTGTTGTAAAAATTCATAATGAAGGATAGGATAATTGAAACACAAGTCAAGACCCTAAGGCCAAAGCATAAGACATCATGAGATAGGAGGTTGTGATGTGAGCATGAGGCCGTGTGGTATACTCATGATGATGTGAATATGTTAATATCATGAACTTGAGGCTATATGGGCATTTGTGGCATGTTGCTATGATGTTGTGGTATGCTATGTTTACAATGCATGAGAATATATGATATGTCGTATGAGGTTCAATGGTTGCATGCTCATGTTGCATTCATACAAGATATGATAAAGTGGAAATGATCCCATTATGACTTCTCGAGTTAAGGGTTGACGACGTGATCAAGAAAGAAATGTGAATCCTAACGCCCTAATTTTTACTGTAATTTTTACTATCATTAGGAATTATCGAATTACCGTAGGTAAATATTATATAAAATTTGAGACCAAACAATCCTTAATAAAGGAATATAACGTTAGAAGAGAAGTTAGAAGCAATTCGTGCAAGTATTGCAAACCCCAATTTTCTGTACGTGTAAAATGACCAAAATGCCCTTGAGGTTATTTTACTAGAAATGAGGATCGTGGGCCCCACCCATCCTCAAGGGGATGTTTTGATGTTAATAAGGGATTGTTTGTGTTATGTGTGTTAATAGAGGAGAAGAATCCTAATTTTGAGCTCGACGCGAAATGACCAAAACGCCCTTATCCTTTAACTCAAATTTGCGTGCCGACTGAGCCCGAACCTCACTAAAATGTGTTAAAAGGTGTTTTTAAGCCATGATTAACCATTGGTTAAGCTCGGGTGGTCTCGGGCAATTTTTAAGTAAAATGACCGTTTTGCCCTGTCTTTGTGAGTTTTACAAATTTTGAGATTTTTGATTCGTCTAACGAAACCTAAGCAATATTAGGCTCAAATTAAAGCTTATTAAATTCTAATTACTAATCTAGAGTCAAAATTATTTATTTAGATTGATTAGAACCTAAAATTGCTTAAAACACCCAAATTGCTTAGTAATTCACTTAAACCCTTAACCGTAAATTCTCTAAATTGCATGAATACCTTGCCTACACCTAAAAAATACATGGAACACACAAAATCCTCTTCCACAAGGCTGTAATGCACGAAATTATTGAGTAATAAGTCAGAAAATTATTACACAAAAATCCAAAGAATGAAAACAAAGAATCATGAAAACATGGAAACATGATTCCATGTTTTAAGCCACCAAACAAAATGATTTTTCTTCCTTATTTTTTTTCTCTAATTTTTGGTCAGATTTCTTTCCTTCCTTTGTCCATTTATGAGCTGCAAAATCTCTATAAATAGGCATGCTTGAAGATAGTTTAGATGCTTAGTTCATAACTTACACAAATTCTAGTCTTAGGAGCACCAAAAGCTTTCTTTCTTTCTTTCTCTTTGCTTGAATTCTCCCTTCAGCTTTTCAAGGATATTTTGCTTCATTTCACTCAAGGAAACCAAGTTCTCTTCCTTTCTTTCAAATCAAATTAGGTAGGGAGGTGTTTCTAAGTTCATTTTATGCTAAGACAAGTTATGTTTCTAGCTCAAAAATGATGTTTTCATGAGCTTTCTTTTAAGTTTTCATTTTCAGTTTCTTCTTCCTTTCTTTTTAAAGTATTTTGGCCATATGGCCTAGCTTATGATGAGACCATGGTTTGATGATGAGATTCTTGAGTGTTGGTTGCAAAGCTTTCACAAGTTAGATCTCTAAAACTTGAAGGTTTCACTAGTTTCCAAAGCTTCTAAAATTTCAGTTTTTCTTTCCTTATTTTCCTTTCATGGTTTCGGCCAAATGGCCTAGGAAGGAATGAAATGATGGCTTGATGATGAGGACCTTGAATATGGGTTGTAAATCCATCACAAGTTAGGCCTCTAAAGCTTGAACATTCCATTTAATGCAAAACTTTAAAGAATAATGTTTTTATCTTGAGGTTTGAATATGAAATATGTATTTTTACTTTGTCTTGCTAAGATACATATATTGGGTTGAAAACATAATTCTCTTAAAGTCTTGAAGGAGCTCTAGTAAAGAGATCAAGTGAACTTGCATCCACGTTTAAGTTTATGCCTTGCACAGCCATATTTATTTTATGTCATAACTAAATTCTCAAGAATAAATAAATGAACTTGCATATCTCATGTTTAAATTTCAAGCTTGCATTTCATGTTTAAATTTCAAGTTGTCACTTAATCTCTAAAGATAATAAAGAAGTTGCATCTCATGTTTATTTTATGCTCTCACTTTATTTTATAATGGCTAAAAGAGTCAATGCATGGCATGTTTATTTTATGTCATCACCTAAAAATCCTAGAGCTCAAAGACTTGCTTATGAATCATAAGCGAAGAAATGAGATAATTGGAGTTAAAGAATTTATTCTTTAAGAAGTCTTGAGAATTGGAGCTTAAAAAAATGTAATTCTCATCCCCTCACTCGTCTATGTGGACTACGCCGCTCCGTTGCTTAAGATTCTCTTCTCCTCTCCTTGTCCTATGGGATTACCGCTCCAGTTTCTTGCATCATGTTTATATTACAAGTTCTTGCATCATGTTTAATTTTCAAGTTATCACCTTAAATCTTAAAGATAAAGAAATGGAATTGCATATCATGTTTATAATTCCAAGCTATCACCTTATAAAGATAAGATTAAAATAAGGTTGCATAGCATGGTAATAATTCAAAGATGTCACCTAAATCTCTAAAGCTCAAGACTTGCTCCTTTTATCTTAAGTGAAAGATTTAATTATGAACATTCTTTCAAGTTATAAATCGGTCCCATGGTTAATTTAGGCCTAAAGTCCTATGACTTCTTTCAAGTTTAACAAAAGGAATTAGTTCTAAAAGAGTTTTAAAACTTTGTAAGAATTTTATGGGAAGCTAGTAATTTATGTGTACTTAAAATGTGATTTGATGCTTATTAAGAATTTGGTGTCATTGATTGATTCCCTGGTTTGTATGTTATAGTTGTTGTTGCAAACAATGAAAACTTATGCATGAAATAAAGACATATTCTGTCCTGGAAGAAAGTGTATTACTAAGAGTGCAATTTGGAAAGATTTTGACTAAGGAAAGATTTGGTATTTAAGCGTGTCCATTGTGACCCACCCTCTTTCCTGGAATCCCCAGATGCATGATTACAGTTGGTATATATTATTTCGGCATAAGACTATAAATGAGAAAATGTTATGATGATTATGAATGAAGAATTGTATTATGATATAACATGCAAAGACTTAAAGGTGACTCAAAATATATGAGAAAATGATCCTTTGGACCCATCAAACTATAGGCGGTGAAAAGGTGATTCTTGCCCCCTAGTCTGTTCTTAAAAGGGTAGAGACGGAACTTTTACTTATCAAAAGGGATAAGTATGTGCTGGTGACGACTAGTAAGGTATGAGCTCATAACCTAGATTACTCCCAAAAGGGTGGAGTATAGGGTGGCCCAGGAAAATGATGATGAAAGTAACTTTAAGTCACCTAAGAAACTAAGTAAATGCATTATGTGAATATGATGTTCTGCTATGCATAGTATTTATGAGATGATGATGAGAAATATGATATTCTGCTATGCATAGTATTATGAAATGATGATGAGGAATATGATGTGATTTTATGCATAACTATGTTATTATATATGAAAGGAAAAGTTCATTATAAACATGACATGCTAAGTTTATGATGCATTATAAGACGCATGATTAAAAGCGACGAACCTCGGTAAAGTATATTTTCGAACTTAATAAATCAATCTTAGCATGCTCACTATTTCATAATAACCCGAGGTTCCTGGGGACGATGATGATGACACAATGCATCATGAGGTGAGTACCCTACTGAGATTCTTTTTATAAGTTTCTCACTCCCTCTATTTTTCTTTCCATCTCGTCTTCAGAAACGAAGGAAGCGTTCGTGAATCACATTGAGGCTTAAGGGGTAGTGAACTTGAATCCTGCTAGTTTCACTCGTATATTTCAGATATCTATCCCTATCCCTGGAGTGTTATTACTAGGTGCCATTAATGGATGTCCTTCCATCCATATATTATTTATGTTTTATTAGATTGCCTACACTTAGTCTTATTCTGTTGGTAGGCAAAATATCTATATGATATGTAATTATGGATGCTGTATGATGGAGCCAATATATTATAATGTGATGTTTGTAAATTCCTATGTGTCTTTTAAATTTTGCTAAATCTTTCACGTTAAGCGCTCACGTTTTCAATTATGTTTAAAAAAAAAATGGCTCGTAATTTCACTAAGTATTTTCAAAGCATGATTAAGGAACTGAAGCAAAGAGTAAAGTCTAGTAATTAATCAGACCCTAGGTGTATTGGGTTAATTATTAGGGTGTTACAAATCCCCATCTTTTTCCTATGTAAATCTAGTGACGACTAGTTAGGTTTGAGCTCATTCCTAGGCGATGGGTGTATTTGGAGTTTTGGTGGCTATGTGAAAAGCGAGGCGGCATGTTGGATGGATTTCGGTGGCTACGATGAGAGTGGAAAAGTGGAAAAATAGAAAAATTTAAGAAAAGAACTCGAAGAGTTCAATTATGATAAAGTAAAAGACGTACATGCATATCTTTAGTAGTTGTTCCATTTGTGTTTATGATTAAAGTGATAAATATATATAGTACGTGAACTGTCATGCTCAAGCATTGCCATGCATACATAAAATATCTGTTGCATTCATATTATCAAGACTCATGCTAAAAGAAACCCACTTCGGATAATAAGCTTTGAGAAATTAAAACTGAACCTATGCATGAACACCTCTTTTATAACGAAACCGAAGTGGGGGCGACGAAGATGAAACTTGTGTTAGAGTCCGGAGCCTCCTGAGAATCTTGTATGAGTATTCTCACCCTTTTGTTTTTCCCTCTCGTGTCGTCTCTAGACGAGATTGATGCGGATGTTCGTGATTTTCCTTGAAGCGCGAGTGTAGGAGTTACGCACGTCGGATTAGAGGGCGCAATGGAAGCTTGAAGACTAGTCTAGCCCATTTATAATTATGTTTTGCGTTAGTTAACCTTGCTTGATGTATCTAGTATCTTGAGGTGTCCTTACATTTATAAGGGCATCGTTGTTTTGTTATGATTATAATATAATACTACACGTTATGTTGTGTTTATTCTATGGTTCATTTATGACTTTATGGTGATGCATACTTGGTTGTTATGTTTCTTGTTCAGGAGTCGTTCCTATGCGCATGCGCGGCTTACATTTTAAGTCTTAAGATCAAAAAGAAAAATTTAGTCGTATTTTTAGTACTTGTATTTTAAAGAAAGCCAAGTCAAGTTTGAAACGAAGATGTAACTGCTAATAATAGCCGAATGCGACTTTAAGTGTATTAGGTGAAAGTTAGGGTGTTACATATAGAATCCTATGAATGAAATTATAACATTTTCCACTATTCTAATAATGAAATTTAATTTCTCCAAGTAGTAAAATAATTTTATGTGTTTTAAATATCTTAGAATAGGTTTTTGGAAAAACTAGTAACTAGAAAGGGGTAAAAACATAATTTCCAAAACTTTTGTATTTTCAATTTTTGCCACTTGTTACTCATTTTTTGTCACTATTTGGTATTTTTTGGATATTTTAAAATATTAATAATTGTTGTAAAAATTATTTTTAGTATCCTTGGTGTTAAAAAGGATAATTACAAGTGTTAGACTGAGTTTTGCAAATATGAAAAGTTATATCTTAAACTTCTCAAAAATGGAAATTTTGGCCAAATGAGTTTAATTAGAGTCAATAATGATTTTGAAGGTGTTCATGTGTTCAAAATATCATTTCTGATGGTAAGAATTATTTTTAGAAGTGTTGGCATTTACTAAGTGTCAAAAAGTGGAACTTTGCACTTTGACCCCTAAAATCTAACAAAATTGGCCAATGGCTCAAAATGGTTTTTATGATGCTTTTAAATGATTTCTAAAGTGATATAGGTCTCTTAAAAGTGTAAATTAATTTTTAGAATCATTAGTTTTGTGAAAAAGTGTTGAATGAGAAATTTACACTTTGACCCACAAACTTTTAGAAATTTCAGTTTTGACCTCTTTGGGTCTAAAATGTAAATATTAATGACTTGATGATATTGATATGAATGATATGTTATGAGAGCTATGTTTATATAATTTGTTTGGAAATTATATGACTTGAAGTGATTATGCGAAATTATGTATTGATGACTACGCATGCTGATTTTTAATTATGCAAGAGGTGATTACCTGTTTATGTAACATTCTAAAAATTATTTAAAAATTTATTTGAACTTTATTAGTCAAAATTTTAAAAATTTGACAAACGTAGCAATGATGAGGGAGCCCAATGGACGAGTTGAAAAAAAATTGGCCGAGGTGTGAATATTGATTTTGGTTAAGGTGAATAGTAACTAGGAACCAAGACCAAGGATGACCTGGGGGCAAGAGTAAACTAAACACGAGGATCAAGATAGAGTATTAGGATAGGGGCCCACATATATTATTAGGCTTATTGCCCACGTAAAGATATTTTAAGTTTCTTATGGTACTTTACCCATTTGGTAAAGTTTTGATGTGTGGTTTTTAACACTAAAAGTTACTTGGTGGCCAAGTAACCTTTACCAACCACTTTATGCCAAGTGGATAGCAAGGATTGAAACTTGAAAATCAAGTTTTAATTATGGCCTTTCATTTATTATTATTTCACTTGGGGTCAATATCTCATCTGTTCATGGAATTTCATGTACGATTTTAAACAGAAAATGCTACTTGCTCACTAAGTTAAAGTGAGCCACTTATCTTGAGCCAAGTGGATGGTCAAGTGTTTGGATGATGTTATAAATTATTTTTCTCAAAAGAAGTTCCAAACTAGGTTGTTGGATTTTTAGATTTTTCACAGGTAGAAAATGATTCACCATTTTTATTAGTATTTGTAGATGGATGTTTAGTTGAACTTTTTATATGATGAAGTTAATATATTAAGGTATTTTCACTATTTTTCTTAGGTCATTTTGAGCACTTTTACTATTTTCTAAAAATCCAAAACTGAGATAGTTAGGTTGTAGCTTGCACAATCAAAATCTGAAGTTTTAAATTTGTCTAATTCCATTACTACATCAAATGATTGAATTTTGACTTGAAATTTTTATAGGGTGTTGAGGACATCTTGAAGCCCAACCCTAAATATTTGTAGGGTTTTATTTGTTCATTTGATAGGGTAATAAAATTGAGATTTCTGGCTGTGCTAGAATAAGTAGTTTCTGACTTTGAATTTGTACAATTTTGTTAACATAGCTAGAGAGCTTGTCTTGCCCCAAATTTTACAGGACCTTGGGGACATATTGAAGTGTCATGGATAATTTTTATAGCCTTTAATTTGATTGTTTGATATGCAAACTAATTTCTTCTATATAAGTGTGAAATCTGGCAATGTACTAGAATTATACCAATGCCTTGAATTAATGATAAGATGACTTTTGATCCAAGTATAATGTATATGAATGTATGCTATAGACTTTAAAGATTAGTTTATGAGGTATGATTGAAATTACTTGTAAATGAATGCATGCTTATAAATGTTTTGTTTCTTTATTATATAGTTTAATAGAATTACAAATTAATTATAGTACGAATTAATCGAACTTGTTATAGATATTTAAGAAAGGTCCACTAATTTATAAGTAACAACTCTTGAGTCTAATGTCATGGCTTAAGGATGATGTTATACTTGGGAGGGTGTTATAGTTTATATTGTATATATCCTGTTGAGCATAACATAGGCATTAGCTAGTTTAATCCTTGATTTCGGCATCCTGGGTAGGAGCATGTTTACCTTTCAAGGAGATATTGATGATAATATGCTTGTGGATATATATAAAAATGAGATGCATGCTTGTGTGATCAATGACATGATAAGTTATGACATGTTATGATTATGAATAAATAATTGAGATGCATGATTGATATGTTGGATAACATAAAGCAAATTTGGGAAACTCTATTTGCAGCCGTTATGTTGCCGAATTTCTGCCAAATTTGTGGACTTAGAAAAAATTACGAAGTTTGTGAACATGAAAATGTTAAATGATAAGTTATGATGATTGGTTATGATTATATGCTCATGTTTGCATCTCTAAATGACATGCTAAGATTAAAGGGCACATAAGACATATGGAGATGATCCTTTAGACTCAGGAATTAACGGTTAAGGGAGGAGATCCAAGGAAGTTTCATGCTCATGATAAGAAAGTTAAGTTAAGGCAAGGAAGTGATGTGTTTCCCCTTCTATTACCCTATGTTAAATCTAGCAATGACTAGTTAGGTTGAGCTCATCCTAGGCGATGGTAAAGTGAAGTTTTGGTGGTTATTACAAAATTGCTTGGGGAAGGTGAGATAGTTGGCTCAGGATAGTTATGTAAGAGGGTGGTTATTAAGAAAAGAATTTGAGAGTTTAAGTATGAGAAAGTAAAATATCATGTGTTAGCTCCAGAACCCTTTAGAAAGCTTCATAGCAATATGTTTTTAGTGACAACAAAATCAATTTAAAGAAATTTTTTTGAAGAACAACTAATGTCTACATTGAATTTCTTAACAAAGCATACATGTATCTCAGGATTGCATAACAGGCACTTTAAGTGAGAATAATTTCACTTTACATGTGCAAACATAATTTATCTCATATAAAGAGATTGAACCTAGTAGAAACTGAACATTATATTGTGCAAAATACATATACATGCCTTACAGATGAAAGGAAATCAAATCTTGAGCAAGAAACCAAGGCACGGGATGTGACATCCTAATATTTAACCCAACACATCTAGGACGCATTCAAGTTAATTATTAGTTATTACTCTTTCATCTCAGTTCTTAACTTTAAGTTTTATAAAATATTAAGCAAAATATGGGATATTTTTTTTTTAGAACTTAAAACAAAACGTGAGCCGCACTCTAAATAAGAATACGTCACCCGTCTCACATACAATGGGAAGGGAGCAAAACATATTATGAGTATACATGCAATATCAATACCATAAAATCATAGGCATATCATGGATTCATATATCACTAACATCAATTGTTCTCCTTTGCACACCAAAATATACATATCTATAGAATAACATCCTACCCACCAACAAAGGTTGGGTTAAGTACAATCATCCATAGAAACCATCAAAAGGAAAAACTAAATATCAACTGGCTAAGACCTCTCCTCCGCTACTCCTACTTGGGTGTGCCTAGGTTGATAACCTTTAAATCAAAAGGGCAAAAGAAGGCTATCCTAATCCATAAAATATGCACAAGCTGTAACACCCTAATACTTAACCCCAATACGCCTAGGACGTATCAAAATTAATTATTAGTTATTACTTTTCTTGAAATTCATTTACAAAATACTTAGCGGAAATTACAGGTAAATAATATTTTTTTTTGAAAAGAAACATGTAAAACAAAGTGCGAGCCATTCGCGCATGACATAAATGGAACGTGAAGCAGAAGAATAAATTCAAAAGCCATAAACAACACATCAATCATGAAAACATTCCTCATAATATTAATTAACAAAGTTTAGTACATCACTATAGAAATATAAAGGAAAGCATAAAGTCTTACCCATATAAGTAGGCATAGCTTGCAGTACATAGAAACTGGAAATACATCAACGAAAAGGAAAATAAAGGCAAGTACATGGTAAATCCCCAAAAGATAAACACCCAACTATCACTACCCTCACACTCCAAGCCTCCTGGTGACGCTGATCCTCAGATGGGGAGATGTAGCCCGTGACTGACGAAGCTCCTCGATGTAGCCCAACGAAACGAAGATCTAGGCATGGGAATCGAGGGGACAGCATGGCCTCCGCGTCGTGGTCGCTCTCGGGCTATCGACGCGCCTCGCATGCCTCGGCTGGTGACGTCCTCGCTACCTGCAGAGATCCATAGGGAACGAAGGAAGAGCCCTCCAGGATCGGCCTTCGATCGAGAACGGGGAACATACTCGGCATATCCGCGTACCTCGACGAAGAAGGACGGGCACGATGGGTCTACTCGTCTCGGGTTGCCCTCTCAAAGATCAGGTTGTCGCCAAAGGTGAAGTCGGATGAAGCGATAGCTGGAGACGGGGGAAGCAAAAGGACGTCCCACGTATGCAAAAAACGCGCACCTCGCAATGACCCTTGAAGTGGTAAGATTGATGCTCGGGGTCATAGTGCACCTCCCATGTGGGCGGGTCAATGAAGATCACGAACGACGCCATCGATGTCTGAAGACGTAACGAAGAAAACAGAGAAAGGGGTGAGAATCATGCTAAAGAATCTCAGGAGGAAAATCCTCTATCTTAGTGTCATCGTTAATGTCCCCATGAACCTTGGGTTTATTATGAAAAGGTTAAGCATGCATAGGTTCATTATGAAGTTTTCACAAAAGATATTTATCCAAGGTCCATGTCATTTATAATGATTCTTAATGCATGTATGCAACATAATAGTTCATGGATGCATGCAGTCTTTAGGCAAACCAAACAATAATCAAACAACATTTAAGTGGCATCAAACTTTCCTTTGAAAATCATTCCTTCATCTCAATCTTGTGACACCAAACATAATAGTAACCACACCCCTTAAACTAGGCTATGAGCTCATACCTTAACTAGTCATCACTAGTTCTTACTTATCCTCTTGATAAGCGAATCATAAACATAATCATAATCATCATAATAATAATCTCAACTCCTAGAGTACAGGTAGGGGGCCTAAGGATCACCCATCATGGGACTTTCTCCTTCTTCGAAACGCATCGACTAGTTAAGAAGTGACTTTGTCCGCTTTGCAGGGCTAATGTCTATGCCCTCACGGTTTTACCTTCTCCTCACCGGAGAGGAGAAGTACGTCTCGGTGTGTCATCTTAAACATCATATTTCTCAAAAACTTTCTTATGTCTCTCAAATTTGACGGAAATTCGCGGCATAACAGCTACTTTCGAATTTCCTCAAATTTGAGTCATGCCACATAATCTCAATCACATAAACCATTTTCATGGAACTTTCTCAAATTAACAACTTTCTAGTTCACATGAGCATATTCCTCAATCTCATTCACATTTCGAAACCTCATGCACCTCAAACACTTGGCACAACACTTCATCATATCAACATATCACTTATTCACATAAGGTTTCATATTTGAAATGTAATCATATTTACGTCATTAAGAATATACTCTCGGTCTCATGCTCACATCACACTTCCTATCTCACGGTGTCTTATGCTTTGGCCCTTACGGGTCTTGAATTCTTTTCTAGTAATCTTATCACCCATTGCAAGTCTTTATCCTATCTGGGGGTTTGCTCTTTATAATTCTTCTAACATTATGATCACTAATTCATCCAACAACATCATATAGATTACTCGTCAAGATCATTTATTCCACTATAGGGATCCTAGAATCTATGCCTTAAACTCTTTTCTAAGTTATATCTTCGCCTAAAGTTCTATGTTCAACTCCTAAGCATAGTTACCAATTATGCATCGTCTTTCTTAAGCTCAATTATGCTGGAACAGAAGTTATTATTCTTGTGTCTAAGTGCTTTAAGATTCTAGTTCTAATTCCTTCCTATTTGTTTAGTTTTTCCAATCTTCCAAAAACGTTCCTCACTTTGCTCAAGCATAACATTACGCATTCTAACTCCTCAAACAGAATTTATACAGTGGCCACAAGGATAAAGACAGAAACAAAAAATGTTCATCACACATAATCGCACAAACTCATGTTATAAGTGCACATAAGTTGCTAGTTTTCTCTTGGGACATTTTCAGGAATAAAGGTGTTTGGTAATCGATTACATGTTCCTAGTAATCGATTACCAGCTAAATTCATTCTGGGTTCAAAACAATTGGTAATCGATTACATAGGATGGTAATCGATTACTTAGGTTAAATGTTTCGAAAAATAAAGAACATAGGGGTAATCGATTACACTATCAGTAATCGATTATAGAGTTTCAAGACAGGTTCTGGGCATGAAGAACCTGTAATCGATTACATTGCCTCTGGTAATTTATTAAAAACCAAAAGTCCTTAAAAACCCCTTTGGTAATCGATTACATGGCTGGTAATCGATTACCAGAACCTTGAACTTGAGAAAACATGATTTTTGACGCATTCCAAACTATTCAAACACCTTGTGACCTCATAAAAGTTTTTCCAACATTTTCCTGAATTCATCCATACATTTTACAAAATCAAACCATCATTGAATTTTACTAAAACACATCCATTTCTTTTGATTAGAGTTTTCCCTTTGAAGATACTTAGGGCAAGTCTTTGAGCTCTAGAGTATTTAGGTGATAACATAATCTTAAACATGCTATGCACTTTATTTTACTCTTCATTAGAAAGTAAAGTGAGAGCATAAAATAAATATGAGATGCAACCTCTTTATTGTCTTTAAGGATTAAGTGATGACTTGAAATATAAACATGAAATGCATGCTTGGGAATTTAAATATGGTAATGCAAGTTCATTCATTTATCTTTGTGAAATTAGTGATGGCATCAAAATAAACATGAGATGCAAGACATAAACTTAAACATGAATGCAACTTATTTTTATCTTAACTAGAGCTTTTACAAGTCTTTAGAGGAACATCAATAGCCTCAACCCAACATGTATCTTAACAATGGAAGATGAGCTTTAGAGTTCTTAACACCAAGTCTTCAAGGAAGTCTTTGGTTTGAACTTCATCATCAAGCTCAAGGAAATGGATTAAAACAAGGACACCAACACTTTAACAAAACAAACATAAATAGAACTACTCATATTCTTTATTTTATTGCTCATGGGCTTCAATCTAGAGTAAACTCTTAGAATGGCCGACCAACTTTAAGGTTGGCAAGGGTAAGCTTAGAGCTCTTTGAAAACATGGGATTAACTTTCTTAACAACAATTTTGTGATCTACTTGACATATTTTACAAACTTTATTCAAATAAAAGAAAAGGAATCGAAAATCTTTCAAAGAAAAAGGATCCGAAAATAAAACCAAGGAAAAGAAAGGAACACAAGCATGTATGGTCCAAGACCAAGTTGTTTCAAGCTTTAGAGGTTTCTCACATGACAACAACAAGTCATTATCTTGAAACCTCATCATCAAGCTCATGTTTTCTTTATGAAAGGGCCTCTTGGCCAAAATGAAAAGGGAGAGGAAAAGGATTTGAAACCAAGAGAAACTAGAACTTTTCTTGAAGAACACAAGCAAAACATTAAAGCATAACCCCTACCTAGAGAAGTCTTGAAGAGATATGAAAGAAAGCTTGAGTTCTTGATGAAATGGAGAAGGAAAATCCTCTTGAAACTTGAAGGAAGAAATCAGCCAAAGTGAGGAAGTTTGATAAGAAATGAGAGAATTTTTGTAAGAAGTGTAAACTTATCAAATGAACCAAAGTGTGACAAGGTTCATCAAAGCTTGGTATATATAAAAATTTTCAACAATGAGGCTTCCAAAGGGGGAGGGAACCGGCCACATTTGAGGAGGAAGGAAAGAAGAAATATCTCTTACAAAGGTATGGTTGTAGGCATGGTTGAAGGTATGGTGAGGTATGGGCAAAGCATGGCTTGAAGTATGACTCTTGAGTGTAATTGAAACAACACATGATGGGCTATGGAGGGAAGTGGCCGGCCACCTTAAGGCCATGAGGGAGAGAAAATTAGTTTATCTAATTGTGGGTTAATGGTGTGTTTAGGTGTTTCTTTGATTAAGGTTTTGGTTAGGAGTTGTAAGGAAGTGTTTAGGTAAGATAATTGGTTAGTTAGGAAGGTCAAGACTTGATTAGGGAGTGGTCATACTAGATTAACAAATTAAAT
>JAMLFY010000018.1:5154909-5183909 GCA_030441495.1 Dalbergia oliveri | reverse complement strand
GAACTAGTGACGACTAGTTAAGGTATGAGCTCATAGCCTAGTTTAAGGGGTGCGGTTACTATTATGTTTGGTGTCACAAGATTGAGATGAAGGAATGATGTTCAAAGGAAAGTTTGATGCCACTTAAATGTTGTTTGATTATTGTTTGGTTTGCCTAAAGAACTGCCATGCATCAATGAACTATTATGTTGCATACATGCTTTAAGAATCATTATAAAAGACATGGACCTCGGATAAATATCTTTTGTGAAAACTTCATAATGAACCTATGCATGCTTAATCTTTTCATAATAAACCCAAGGTTCCTGGGACGTTAATGATGACACTAGGATAGAGGATTTCCCTATCTGATTCTTTAGCAAGATTCTCACCCCTCTCTCTCTTCTTTTGTTATGTCTTCAGACATTCATGGCATCGTTCGTGATCTTCATTGACCCGCCCACATGGGAGGTGCACTATGACCCCGAGCATTAGTCTTACCACTTCAAGGGTCATTGCGAGGTGCGCATTTTTTGCATATGTGGGACGTCCTTTTGCTTCCCCCGTCTCCAGCTATCGCTTCAATCCGACTTCGCCCTTTGGCGACGACTTGATCTTTGAGAGGACGCGACCCCTAGACAAGAGACCCATCGTGCCCGTCCTTCTCGTCGGAGGACGCGGATATCCGAGTATGTTCCCCGTTCTCATGGAGGCCGATCCTTTAGAGGGCTCTTCCCTTTGTTCCCTATGGATCTCGGTGGAGGTAGCGAGCACGGTCACCAGACCGAGGCATGCGAGGCGCGTTCGATAGCCCAAGAGGCGACCACGACGCGGAGGCCATGCCTCCCTCGATTCCCATGCCTAGATCTCCGTTTCATTGGGCTACATCCGAGGAGCTTGTGTCAGCGGGCTACATCTCCCCATCCAAGGACGAGCGTCACCAGGAGGCTTGGAGTGTGAGGGTAGTGATAGTTGGGTGTTTATCTTTTGGGATTTACCATGTACTTGCCTTTATTTTCCTTTGCGTTGATGTATTTCCAGTTTCTATGTACTAAGCTCTCCACTATATGGGTAAGACTTTATGCTTTCCTTTACATTTCTGGAGTGATGTACTAAACTATGTTAATTAATATTATGAGGAATGTTTTCATGATTGATGTGTTCTTTATTGCTTTTGAATTTATTCTTCCGCTTCACGTTCCATTTATGTCATGCGCAATAGCTCGCACTTTGTTTTACGTGTTTCTTTTCCAAAAAAAAAATTTACCTGTAATTTCCGCTAAGTATTTTGTAAATGAATTTCAAGAGAAGTAATAACTAATAATTAATCTTGATACGTCCTAGGCATATTGGGGTTAAGTATTAGGGTGTTACATTATGGTATCAGAGTTCAATTCTCATGGAGCCTGAGGATTGGACGACCATGCCTTAAAAGCATGTTACGTAGTATGTCATGTATAGTGCTTAGCTATTAGAGATAAGCTATAGGATAGGCATTCATGACCTTGTCTGCTGCTCGTGCCATGGTAACTAGCTCATTTAGCTTGGAATATTGAGCCTGATCCCTAGTGTTTGTTGACTTGTGAGCTTAGGGACTAATGGCACCCGGAGAGAATAGGAACGCGAACGAAGGCGAACGAGGAAATGTAGCCGTCGCGAGATGGCTAGAGCGATGGAACGCATGTTCGATCACATGAATCAACCAAGGGCGTCAAGGTCCCCGCGACGAGGCCGTGGAACAAGCCGTTTTGGGAGTTCCCAAGGCCAATCCCCAACCTTTCGTGGAGCTTTGAATCAGACAAGGCAAACAAGTGGATCAAGAACATGGAGAAGATCTACTCCATTGTTTCCTATTCAGAACAGAAAGTCACTTTTCTGCCTACATGATGGAAGCGACGCGGAGTTTTGGTGGACCGCACCGAAGGCAGCTAGAAGCTACGGAATCGCTATCAATTGGGAGCGTTAAGATGTACTTCTATGAGAAGATTTCTCAGTCCTGAGAATCCCAAGGACATTGAGTTCATGCAGTTGGTCCAAGGTAGAATGTCGCCCAATACACAAAGTTTGAAGAATTGATCAAGTTCTCACGGGTTTCCAAGGGAATCCGATGAAATTTGGAAGTGCGTTAAGTATGAGGCCGGTTTGGGCCGAACTTAACTTTGTTGTGGCACACATGGAGATTAGGGACTTCCGACCTAGTCAACAAGTGCCGATCATTGAAGAAGGGCACAAGAAGATGAGTGTCACGAGGGCGGATCGTCCGTGGTTTGGGACCTCAAACCCCGAAGTTCAAGCCGTCAAGAGAATTTACCGAGGAACCATTACCATCCCTACCAATCCAATCAGTTCAAGCACTAACAACAACATCCTCAACAACAACAATAAAGAGGACCCAACAATCAACCATTCCTACACCCAGGCGCCGTTCAACCCCAACGGCCGAGGGAATCGCAATCCCCAAGGAGGAGTGAGTGGTCCTCGCAACAACAACAACAACAGCCAACAAGGAGGGCCTAATGGGAACAAGAACAAGGCACCCCAAGGAGCCCTGCCTTCCCCCAACCGCACAAGCCGTGGAGTGCCCCCATTGTGAAAGAATCACGGATCGCCTTTGCGGAGCCGGGCAAGGAGTATGTTCAAGTGTGGCAAGCTCGGCCACTATGCGAAGGATTGTAGAAGTAATGGAGGGTCGTCAAGTCAAAACCCCGACCGCTACACCAAGGACGGGTCTTTACCCTCAACGTGGAAAACGCCGCAAGATCTAACGACCTCATCGAAGGTAAGTGCGAACTAAATGGTAGAACCTTAACTATGCTATATGACTCTGGTGCCACTCATTCTTTTATCTCACATGCTAGTGTCGAGTCTCTAAATTTGAAAGTTTCTAAGCTTCCTTTTGATCTCATTGTTTCTACCCCACAAATCGCCCTTACATACTTGCAACTATTGTTTAAATTGCCATCTTACCGTTGAAAATAGATCCTTTGCCATAGATTTAATTTGTTTACCCTTGAAAGACATAGGAATAATCCTTGGCATGGATTGGCTTCACGCCAAGCATGTGTTGTTAGACGTTATACAAAATCTATTATTTTTCGTCATCCCCCTAGCAAGACTAGTCAAACCTTGAAACTTTATGTAAATGTCGTAGATGTCTTCTGGAGGGGAGAAAACTAAGGGATATGTCCTTCTAGCTACTAGCGAAGTAGACTTTGAGCAGAACATAGATGATATTTTGATAGTAAGAGAGTATACCGAGGTATTTTGATAGACCAAGTTCCCTCCTAGAGAGAAGTAGAGTTCTCTATCGAGTTGGTTCCTGGAACGGACCTATCTTGATAGCCGTATAGGATGTCACCCTTGGAGTTGAAGGAATTGAAAACCCAATTGGAGGAGCTATTAGAAAAGAGTTTTATTAAACCTAGTACCTCACCGGGGAGCCCTTTGTTTCAAGAAAAAGGATGGGAGCATGAGATTATGTATAGATTATAGGCAATTAAATCGTGTAACGGTGAAAATAAATACCTTTTGCCTAGGATTGATGATCTCATGGACCAGTTGAAGGAGCGGTGGTATTCTCCAAGATTGATTTAAGGTTGGGATACCACCAAATTAGAGTGAGAGATGAGGATATACCTAAAACCGATTTAGGACACGGTACGGACATTTTGAGTTCGCGTAATGTCTTTTGGACTGACGAATGCACCCGCCGTGTTCATGGACTATATGAATAGGATCTTTAGACCTTATTTAGACAAGTTCGTGGTTGTTTTCATAGATGATATACTCATCTATTCGAAGACTCACGAGGAGCATGAACGTCACCTAAGGTTGGTTTTAGAGGTGTTGAAAGAGAATAAGTTGTATGCTAAGCTCTCTAAGTGTGAATTCTAGTTGGAGGAAGTGAAGTTTTTGGGACATGTAGTATCGAAAGGAGGTATAGCTGTTGACCCTAGAAGATAGAAGCCGTAATGAATTGGGATAGACCGACCACCGTATCAAATACGGAGCTTTTTGGGATTAGCAGGCTATTACCGTAGGTTTATCAAAGGATTTTCCTAGATTTCCCTTCCCTAACCAAGCTAACTAGGAAGAACAACCCATTTTCATGGAATCCGATTGCGAAAGAGCTTCCAAGAGTTAAAGGAAAGGTTGACCTTTACCAGTTTTGGTTTCACCGACCCCAATGTACTTTTTGAGGTATATTGTGATGCTTCGGAAAGGGTTTAGGCTGTGTGTTGATGCAAAATAAGCAAGTGGTAGCCTATGCGTCTGACAACTCAAGCCATATGAGGTTAATACCCTACCCATGACCTAGAGTTAGCCGCCATAGTGTTTGCCTTGAAGATTTGGAGGCATCACTTATATGGAGTAAGGTTTGAAGTTTTCTCCGATCATAAGAGTCTTAAGCATCTCTTAGATCAAAAGGAGTTAAACATGAGGCAAAGAAGGTGGATGGAGTTTCTAAAGAACTATGATTTCGGCTTAAGTTACCACCCGACAAGGCCAATGTGGTCGCGATGCCTTGAGTCGAAAATCATTACGCTTATCCCACATGATGGTCAAGGAAGTTGAGCTTATAGAGAAGTTTAGGGATATGAATTTGGGGATGTCAGTGTCAAAAGAGTGTGAAGATGTGTCATCTTACAATAACAAATGGGTTTAAACAAAGGGATGATGGCACAAGTAGAAGATGAGGAGTTTAGAGACTCTGAGGCGGTTAAGGCTAGGAAGCTTAAAGGTTTTGAGCAAGGGACAGATGGTCTGTGGAGGTTTGAAGGGCGGATTTGTGTACCGCAAGATGGTGACCTCCAAGAAAGTATCTTGGAGGAGGCCATAAAAGCCACTTCACCATCCACCCTGGTGCCACCAAGATGTATCAGGATTTAAAGAAGATGTTCTGGTGGCCCAGATTGAAAAAGGACGTAGTAGCCTGGGTTAGTAAGTTCTTAGTCTATCAAAAGTGAAGATTGAGCACCAAAAAGCCTTCAGGATGTTGCAACCTTTGCCTATCCCTGAATGGAAGTGGGATAGTATATCTATGGATTTTGTGACCAGCCTACCTAGAACCCAGGCCATGACGCTCTTTAGGTAATAGTGGACAGGTTAACCAAGTTGGCCCATTTCCTACCCATCAAGATGACCTTTTCCCTAGATAGGTTAGCCCAGTTGTACATCCAGGAGATAGTGAGGTTACATGGAGTTCCATCGACGATAATCTCTGATCGAGATCCGCAGTTTTGCGTTTTTTGTGAGCCTTTCAAAAGGAGTTTGGTTCAAACTGTGTTTAAGCACGGCTTACCACCCTCAAACAGATGGACAGAAAAGAACTATCAAAACCTTGGAGGATATGCTAAGGGCATGTGTTTTGGATAGAAAAGGAAGTTGGGATAAGACCCGCTTATCGAGTTCGCATATAACAACAATTATCATGCGAGCACCATGGTGCCGTACGATGCTTTGTATGGAAGGAAATGCCAGTCGCCTTTGTGTTGGCATGAAGAGAACAAAGCGTTTTAGGACCAGAGGTAGTGAGGAAACCAGGAGCAAATAAGAATGATCAAGGATAGAATCTTGACCGCTCAAAGCCGACAAAAGAGCTATGCGGACAAGCGGCAAAAGCCGTTAGAGTTCCAAGAAGGTGAACATGTTTTCAGGATTACCCCCACTAGGAATAGGTAGAGCAATGAAAGTCAGAAATTTAGTCCCCGATTTCTGGACCTTTTGAAATCCTTCAGAGAGTTTGGACTTGCCTACAAAATAGCCCAACCTCCAAATCTCAAATCTTCATGACGACTTCACGTCTCCAGCTTAAAATATCAATCGACCCTAGCCATGTGTTAGAGCCAGAGCATATACATTTAAGGGAGGACCTAACTTTCAATCTACCACCAACGAGGATCGTGGACCATGGTGTTAAGCAGTTGAGGAACAAGTCTATTCCTTTGGTGAACGCGGGACGACAAGACAGAAGAGTACACGTGGGAATTGGAATTCGAGATGCGAACGAAGTATCCTGAGCTTTTCTAAGGTAACGATTTCGAGGACGAAATTCTTTTTAAGGAGGGGAGTAATGTAATGCCCCGATTTCTGCCTGTTAGAGTACAAATGACCGAAATGCTAAGGTCATTTTTATTAAATTCAGGGTCTGCCTTGGCAAACCTCAATGGGTCAACTCGATGTTTAAATGGGATTATGTTGTTATGAATAGTATCCAAGGTGAAAATCTCATTTTCTTAACTTTCGGCTCAAAATGACTAAAATACCCCGTGTTTACACGGGTAAAAGGTGTCATTTGAGCCCAAATTTTCCAGGAAGTTTAGAATGATGTTTTTAAGTAATGTTTGATGTTTAGTTGGGCCCGAAGGTCCTGGCAGTTTTAGCGTAAAATTACCATTTTGCCCCTAGAACAGTACACAGTGAGCCTAACAACACAATTAAGCAAACCTAAGCAATATTAGGCTTAATCGAAGATTAATTTATTTCGAATAATTAATCTAGAGTCAAAATGATTTATTAAGGTTAATTCGAAACTAAGATTGCTTAGATAAACTCTAATTGCATTCTTCTAATTCAAGATTCCTAGTCATGGAACTGAATAGTGTTTTCTCTCCAATTCCTTAAATCAAGGAATTGTACCATAGCCCATTTGACTAAGAAATGTGTACGTCTATTTCTTGTTAGAGTACAATGACCGAAATGCCCCGAGGTCATTTTTACTGAAATTTTAGGACAGTTGCCCCGGCAACCCTCGAATGGGTCAACTCGATGTTTAGAGGGGATTACGTTGTTATGAATGATTTTGAGGTGAAATCTCGTTTTAAACTTTCGGCTCAAAATGACCAAAATACCCCCGTGCTCTACACTGAAAAGGTGCCGTTTGAGCCCAAATTTTTCTGGAAGTTTAGAATGAGGTTTTAGAGTAATATTTGATGTTTAGCTTGCCTAAAGGTTAGTAGTTTAGTGCAAATTACCGTTTTACCCTAGAACAGTGTACAGTGCGCCTAATGAAGCAATTAGCTTTAACCTAAGCAATATTAGGCTCTAATCGAAGATTAATTTATTTCGATAATTAATCTAGAGTCAAAATGATTTATTAAGGTTGATTAGAAACTAAAATTGCTTAGTCAAGTTCTAATTACATTCTTTAATTCAAGATGTCTAATCAAAAAGTAATGAATAGTATTTTCTCTCCAATTTCCTTAAATCAAGGAAATTTGTCTACCACCTTTTGACCAAAAGAATTATTTTAAAATTGTTAATCTAGTTAGAATTTTCCCCCAAAAGCCACAAATTTTGAATTCAAATTTCATCCAAAAAGGCTATGCAAAAGCAAGGATTTGACTACACCTAAGCTAGCACTTTAACCAAGCTTCCAAAACAAGCTTTGGAAGATATTTTCCTTCCCTCCAAGGCCAAAAATTTCGGCCAATCTTCCCCCTAAATTAGCCACAATATTTCATTCTTTATAAATAACACACATTGGAAAGCTTGGCCATTTCTTTAGATCATTTGCTAAGTTGTGCATTCTTGCAATTTCTCTTTTTCTCTCATTTCTCTCCTTCTAAGTTCTTTTTCTTCCTTCCTCAAAGAACCACCACCACCACCTTGAGCCACCACAAACCACCTCAAACCACCACTCTCATACCATAGAACACCTCCTAAACACCAAACCTCACCATTTCCAAGCTTGCATCCTCAAGGAAAAATCATCTTCCTTGAGAGCCTTTGGAGGCCGAATCCTTGTTGACCAAGAGAAGATTTTGTCTTCTCATTTCCTTGCAAAACTCAAGCTTTCTTTCAAAGCTTTCAAGATTTCACTTGGTAGGGGTTTTCTTTCAAGTTTTCTTTACTTTCTTTGAGAAAAGTTTCTAGTTTTCTCTTGGTTTCAAACTCTTTTTCTTCCCTTTGTATTTTCGGCCATGAGGCCATTTTACAAACCAATCTTTAGCTTGATGATGAGGTCTCATGGAGATAGTTTGGTGTTTGCCATGAGAGAAACCTCTAAAGCTTGGATCTTGGTCTAGGACCATATACAAACTCGGTTTTTCCTTTTCTTTGCAAGTTCAAAGTTTTGGTTTTTCATTTCCTTTCCTTTATGATTCCAGTTCCTTCTTGGTTTTTCCTAGTTCAAAGTTTTGGTTTCTATTCCTCTAAAGTTTCGGTTTTCTTTCCTTTTTGCCTTGTTCAAGCTTTGGTTTTTATTTCTTTTCTTCAATGGTTTCGGTTTTCCTTTTCCTCTCTTGAACAAAGTTTGCTAAAAATGTTAAGGTAGCCCTTTTATGTTTGTTTGAAAGGTTGTCTCTTGAAAAATCGTTTCCTTGAGCTTGATGATGGTGTTCGAAGAACATAAGACTTCTTTGGTGTCTTGATGCTAAGAACTCTAAAGCTCACTTTATGATACATAATGGGTTGAGGTTTTTATGTTCCTTTAAAGTCTTGTAAGATTAAAAAAAAAGAGTTGCATTCATGTTTATTTTTATGTTTTGCATAGCATGTTTATTTTCAAGCTATCACTAAGCAACTTAAAGATTAAAACAAGAATGTGCATCATCACTTAATAAATCTCAAAGCCTACCTATTTCAACCTTAAAGTTGATTGTTGATTTGGGTAAACACCCCAAGAGGCCTAGAGCACTAAAATAAAGAATTGAACCTTGCATTTCATGTTTACTTTCTTGTCTATCATGTTTATATTTTACGCCATCACTTAAACTCTAAAGATAATAAATGAGTGCACCTCATATTTATTTTATGCTCTCACTTTATTTTCTAAAAGAAGAGTAAAATGAGTTGCATAGCATGTTTAAATTTATGTCACCACCTAAATGGTCTAGAGCTCAAAGACTTGCCCAAGTATCCAATGTAAAGTTTTAAGAAAATGTTGGTTTTTCAATGAAGCCATTTTGGCCTTGTGGTGATGATGATGGGCTTGGTGTGAGTTCATCTAATCACAAGTGCCCATAGCCATGTTTTGCAATTTTTCTAAGCTTAGGAGTACCTAAGGAGCATTATGAATGAGATTATATGTTTTAAATCTATTTTATGAGAAAATTAATTTAGCTACTGATCTTGCTTGGACTTTAATGATTTTAATGAGATAAATTGGTTTCTAAAAGAGTTTGAGTTCCTAAAATTGTTCCAAGAGAAAACTAGCAACTTGTATGCATTTTAATTCATGAGATTATGTGATTTTATGGGCTTATGATTTTGGTTCCTCCCTTCATGATTGGCTGCTGTACAAATGTTGTTCTAAGGTATTAAAATGTGTAAAATTATGTTTGAGTGAAGGGAGGATAGATTTAGAGAAGTTAGAAAAGAATAAGTAACTTAAAAGGATCAAGAATGAGAATTCTAGAACACCTTAATGCACAAATTTGCAAAACTGTTCCAGCATAATTAATTCAAGTGTAAATGGTTCATAATCAGTAGGATATGCATAAAAACCTTTCATAAATGATTAGGTATTAATTACTAAGCTTAAGGTGATGATAAGGACTTAAAATAGGAATTCTAGCACACTTAGACATGGCAAAATGTGATTCTGTCCAGCAAAGCTAAATTGAGGAAAATTAAGTTACAACTTAGTAAACATGCCTAGGAATCCCTCATAATTGGTTTAGGGATTGATTATGAAGCCTTAGGCGAAGACGGATCTTAAAAAGGGTCAAGAACGGAGATTCTAGAAGCCCGTAAGTATATGATATTTTTCGGCCCAAACTACATAATGCTGTTTGGAATTTTAAGGTGCCTAAAACTTAGTGAGAATTTTAAGTAATGATCCCTTAGGTGTTATAAAAATCCTTAGTGAGGATTAGAATGACCGAAATGCAAGTTTAAAGCCCGTAAGGGTCAAAGCATAAGATACTATGAGATAGGTGGACGAGAGAGTATGATTATGATGATGAACCTCGTGCACACTTATGATGATGTGGTTATGTTAAGTTCCTTGAGCATGAAACTTTATGTGCATAATTTGATTTGGTGATATGATGAAATGTTGTGTTTGAGATGCATAATGCTTCAAAGCTATGAATGAAATTGAGGAATATGCTCATGTGAACTAGAAAGTTATTGCAATGAGAAAGTTCCATGAAAATGATGCATGTGACTGAAATTATGTGGCATGACTCAAATTTGAGGAAATTCGGAGAGTAGCGTTATGCCGCGAATTTCCGTCAAATTTGAAGGACAAAAGAAAGTTTTTGAGAAAAATGAAGTTTAAAGTTATATGCCGAGACGCATTTCTCCTTCTGAGGAGAAAGTAAACCCGTGGGGGGTATGGATGTCGAGCCATACCGAAGCGGACAAAGTCGCTGGCTTAACCAGTCGATGCGTTTCGAAGAATGAAAGTATATGATGTTTAAGGTGACACACCGAGACGTACTTCTCCCTCCTGAGGAGAAGGTAAAACCGTGAGGGCATAGACATTAGCCTGCCAAAGCGGACAAAGTCGCTGGCTTAACCAGTCGATGCGTTTCGAAGAAGGAAAAAGTCCCATGATGGGTGATCCTTAGGCCCCTACCCGTACTCTGGGAGTCGGGATTATAATGATTATGATTATGTTTATGATTCGCTTATCAAGAGGATAAGTAAGAACTAGTGACGACTAGTTAAGGTATGAGCTCATAGCCTAGTTTAAGGGGTGCGGTTACTATTTTATTGGTGTCACAAGTATGAGAAAGGAAATGTGTTCAAGAGAAAAGTTACATGCCACTTATATGTTGTTTGAATAATTGTTTGATTTACCTAAAGTGCTGCCATGCATCCATGAAATATTATGTTGCATACATGCATTAAGAATCATTATAAAAGACATGGACCTTGGATAAATACCTTTGCGAAACTCCATAATGAACTAATGCATGCTTAACCTTTTCATAATAAACCCAAGGTTCCTGGGACGTAAACGATGACACTAGGATAGAGGACTTCCTACTGAGATTCTTTAGTAAGAATTCTCACCCTCTCTCTTTCTTTCCATTACGTCTTCAGATATCGATGGCGTCGTTCGTGATTTTCATTGACCCGCCTACATGGGAGGTGCACTATGACCCCGAGCATCAGTCCTACCACTTCAAGGGTCATTGCGAGGTGCGCGTTTTTGCATACGCGGACGCCCTTTTGCTTTCCCCGTCTCCAGCTATCGCTTCGATCCGACTTCACCCTTTGGCGACGACTTGATCTTTGAGAGGACACGACCCCGCGATGAGAGGCCGTGCCCACCTTCCTCGTCGAGGCACCATATCCGAGTATGTTCCCGTTCTCGATCAGGCTGATCCTTCAGGCTCTTCCCCTTCGTTTCCTATGGGTCGCGGAGGTAGAGAGGACACGTCACCCAGCCAAGGCATGCGAGGCGCGTTCGACACCGCGAGAGGCGACCACGACATGGAGGCCGCTGATTCCTCGATTCCATGCCTAGATCTCCGCTTCGTTGGGCTACATCCGAGGAGCTTCGTCAGTCGCGGGCTACATCTCCCTGACCGAGGATCGGCGTCACCAGGAGGCTTGGAGGGAGGGCTGATAGTTGGGTGTTTATCTTTTGGGGATGTTTCATGTATTTGTTGTTATGTCTCTTATTTTATGTTATTGTACTGCAAGCTCTGCCCACTAGTATGGGTAAGACTTTATGTTCTGTTATATTTCTATTGTGATGTACTAAACTATATTATCTAATGTGATGAGGAATGATGTTATGATGGATGTGTTCTTTAATGCTTATGTTCTGTATGTTTTATTTGTTCTTCCGCTTCACGTTGTTTATGTTACGCGCAAAGGCTCGCACTTTGTTTTATATAAATCATTTCAAAAAAAATTTACCTGTATTTTCCGCTAAGTTAATTTTTAAAGAGGTTTTAAAGGAAGTAATGACTAATAATTAATCTAAGTACGTCCTAGGCGTATTGGGTTAAATATTAGGGTGTTACATTATGGTATCAGAGTTTCGATTCTATCTAGCCTGAGGATTGGACTGACCATGCTTTAGAAGCATGTTACGATAGTATGTCATGTGTAGCGCTTAGCTATTAGAGATAAGCTATAGGATAGGCATTCATGACCTTGTCTGTCTGTGCCATGGTAACTAGCTCATTTAGTTTGGAATATTGAGCCTGATCACCTCGATATTTGTTGACTTGTGTGCTTAGGGACCAATGGCACCCAGACAGAATAGGAACGCCGCGCGGTGAACGAGGAGATGAGACTAAGCTTACGTGAAATGGCTAGGGCGATGGAACGCATGTTCGACCGCATGAATCAACCAAGGGACTGCTCAAGGTCCCCCTGAAGCCGTGGAACAAGCCCATTTTGGGGAGTTCCGCAAGGCCAATCCCCAACCTTCCGTGGAGCTTTGAACCCCGACAAGGCTGATGAGTGGATCAAGAACATGGAAAAGATCTACTCGGTTGTTGCTGCTCGGGAGGAGAAAGTTACCTTTGCGCCTACATGATGGAAGCCGACGCTCAGTTTTGGTGGACCAACACCGAAGGCTGCTAGAAGCTACGGCACCGCCATCAATTGGGAGTTGTTCAAGACGTACTTCTATGAGAAGTATTTCCCGAATCCGTGAAGAACGCCAAAGACATTGAGTTCATGCAGTTGGTCCAAGGTGGAATGTCCGTCGCCCAGGACACGGCGAAATTTGAAGAGTTGATCAAGTTCTCACGGGTTTTCCAAGGGAACCCCGATGAGGTATGGAAGTGTGTTAAGTTTGAGGCCGGTCTAAGGCCGAACTTAACTTTGCTGGCACACATGGAGATTAGGGACTTCCCGACCCTAGTCAACAAGTGCCGAATCATCGAAGAAGGGCACAAGAAGATGAGTGCCGCAAGGGCGGATCGTCCCGTGGTTTGGGACCCCAAGCCCCGAAGTTCAAGCCGTCGCACCAAAATCAAGCAAGGAACCATTACCATCCCTACCAATCCAATAGTTCAAGCAACAACAACAACATCATCAACCACAACAACAAAGAGGACCCAACAATCAACCATCCCGGCAACACCCAAGGCCGCCGTTCAACCCTCCCGGAAACCGCAACCATCAACAAGGCGGAATGGGCGGTCCTCGCAATAACAACAACAACAATCAACAAGGAGGGCCCAATGGGAACAAGAACAAGGCACCCCAAGGAGCCTCCGCTTCCCCGACCGCACAAGCTGTGGAGTGCCCCCGCTGGAAAGAATCATGGCAACCATCCCTGCCTAGCCGGACAAGGAGTGTGTTTCAGATGTGGCAAGCTCGGCCACTATGCGAAGGCAAAAGTAATGGAGGGTCGTCAAGTCAGAAACCCCGACCGCACCAAGGACGGGTCTTTACCCTTCACGCGGAAGACGCGCAAGATCCAACGACCTCATCGAAGGTAAGTGCGAACTAAATGGTAGAACCTTAATTGTGTTATATGACTCTGGTGCTACTCATTCTTTTATCTCACATGCTAGTGTCGAGTCTCTAAACTTGCAAGTTTCTAAGCTTCCATTTGACCTTATTGTTTCTACTCCTACGAATCGTCCTGTACATACATGTAACTGTTGTTTAAATTGCCATCTGTTGAAAATAGATCCTATGTCATAGATTTGATTTGTTTACCTTTGAAAGACATAGGAATAATCCTTGGCATGGATTGGCTTCATGCTAACCATGTGTTGTTAGACTGTCATACCAAATCGTTATTTTTCGTCATCCCCTAGCAAGACTAGTCAAACCTTGAAACTTTATGTAAATTCCGTAGATGTCTTCTGGAGTGGGGAGAAAACTAAGGGATATGTCCTTCTAGCCGCTAGCGAGGTAGACTTTGAGCAGAACATAGATGACATTCCTGGTAAGAGACCCCGAGGTATTTCCGATAGATACCCAGTTCCCTCCGAGAGAGGTGGAGTTCTCCATCGAGTTTTCCAGGAACGGGACCTATCTCGATAGCCCCATATAGGATGTCACCCTTGGAGTTGAAGGAATTGAAAACCCAGTTGGAGGAGTTGTTAGAAAAGAATTTTATCAGACCTAGTGCTTCACCATGGGGAGCCCGGTTTTGTTTGTTAAGAAAAGGATGGGAGCATGAGATTATGTATAGATTATAGGCAATTGAATCGTGTAACGGTGAAAAATAAATACCCTTTGCCTAGGATTGATGATCTTATGGACCAGTTGAAAGGAGCGGTGGTATTCTCCAAGATTGATTTGAGGTCGGGATACCACCAAATTCGAGTAAGAGATGAGGATATACCTAAAACCGCTTTTAGGACACGGTACGGACACTTTGAGTTCGTCGTGATGTCCTTTGGACAAATGCACCCGCCATGTTCATGGACTATATGAATAGGATCTTTAGACCCTATTTAGATAAGTTCGTGGTTGTTTTCATAGATGATATACTCATCTATTCGAAGACTCACGAGGAGCATGAAAGTCACCTAAAGTTGGTTTTAGAGGTGTTGAAAGAGAAGAAGTTGTATGCTAAGCTATCTAAGTGTGAATTCTGGTTGGAGGAAGTGAAGTTTTTGGGACATGTAGTATCAAAAGGAGGTATAGCTGTTGACCCTAGTAAGATAGAAGCTGTGATGAATTGGATAGACCGACCACCGTATCGGAAATACGAGCTTTTTGGGATTCAGGCTATTCCGTAGGTTTATCAAAGGATTTTCCAGATTGCCCTTCCCCTAACCAAGCTAACTAGGAAGAACACCTCGTTTTCATGGAATCCCGATTGTGAAAGGAGCTTCCAAGAGTTAAAGGAAAGGTTGACCTCGACCCCAGTTTTGGTTTTACCCGACCCCAATGTACCCTTCGAGGTATATTGTGATGCTTCTGGGGAAAGGTTTAGGCTGTGTGTTGATGCAAAATAGGCAAGTGGTAGCCTATGCGTCTAGACAACTTAAGCCTCACGAGGTTAATTACCCTACCCATGACCTAGAGTTAGCCGCCATAGTGTTTGCCTTGAAGATTTGGAGGCATCACTTGTATGGAGTAAGGTTTGAAGTTTTCTCCGATCACAAGAGTCTTAAGCATCTCTTTGATCAAAAGGAGCTAAACATGAGGCAAAGAAGGTGGATGGAGTTTCTAAGGACTATGATTTCGGCTTAAGTTACCACCCGGCAAGGCCAATGTGGTCGCGATGCCTTGAGTCGAAAATCATTACGCTTATCCCACATGATGGTCAAGGAAGTTGAGCTTATAGAGAAGTTTAGGGACATGAATTTGGGATGTCAATAACAGAAAAGTGTAAAGATGTGTCATCTTACGGTAACAAGTGGGTTTAAACAAAGGGTAATGATGGCACAAGTAGAAAATGAGGAGTTTAGGGAGACTCTTAGAGGCGGTTAAGGCTGGAAAGCTTAAGGGTTTTGAGCAAGGGGCAGATGGTTTGTGGAGGTTTGAAGGGCGGATGTGTGTACCGCAAGATGGTGACCTCCGAGAAAGTATCTTGGAGGAGGCCCATAAAAGCCACTTCACCATCCATCCTGTGCCACCAAGATGTATCAGGATTTAAAGAAGATGTTTTGGTGGCCCGGATTGAAAAGGACGTAGTAGCTTGGGTTAGTAAGTGCTTAGTCTGTCAAAAGGTGAAGATTGAGCACCAAAAGCCTTCAAATGTTGCAACCTTTGCCTATCCCCGAATGGAAGTGGGATAGTATATCTATGGATTTTGTGACCAGCTACCCGAACCCAAGCCGGCCATGATGCTATTTGGGTAATAGTGGACAGGTTAACCAAGTCGGCCCATTTCCTACCCATCAAGTTAACCTTTTCCCTAGATAAGTTGGCCCAGTTGTACATCCAAGAGATAGTGAGGTTACACGGAGTTCCATCGACGATAATCTCGGATCGAGATCCGGTTTACGTCGCGTTTTGGGAAGCCTTTCAAAAGGCGTTTGGTTCTAAGTTGTGCTTAAGCACGGCTTACCACCCTCAAACAAATGGACAATCGGAAAGAACTATCCAAACATTGGAGGATATGCTAAGGGCATGTGTTTTGGATAGAAAAGGGAGTTGGGATAAGTACCTCCGCTTATCGAGTTTGCGTATAACAATAGTTATCATGCGAGCATCGGTATGGCACCGTACGAAGCCTTGTATGGAAGGAAGTGAAGTCGCCTTTGTGTTGGCATGATCTCTGAGAACAAAGCGTTTTGGGACCGGATGTAGTGAGGGAAACCACAGAGCAAATAAGAATGATCAAGGATAGAATCTTGACCTCAAAGCCGACAAAAGAGCTATGCGGACAAGCGGCGAAAGCCGTTAGAATTCCAAGAAGGTGAGCATGTTTTCTTGAGGATAACTCCCACTACAGGAATAGGTAGAGCCATGAAAGTCAAGAAATTGAGTCCCGATTTCTCGGACCTTTTGAAATCCTTCAGAGAGTGGAAGGTTTAAAATAGCCCTACCCCCAAATCTGTCAAATCTCCATGACGTCTTTCACGTCTCACAGTAAGAAAGTATCAATCCGATCCTAGCCATGTGTTAGAACCAGACATGTACAGTTAAGGGAGGACCTAACTTTCATCCCACCAACGAGGATCGTGGACCGTGGTGTCAAGGTTGAGGAACAAGTCCGTTCCTTTGGTGAAAGTCGTGTGGGACGAGACAAGACAGAGGAGTACACATGGGAGTTGGAATCCGATGCGGACGAAGTGTCCCGAGCTTTCTAAGGTAACGAATTTCGAGGGCGAAATTCTTTTTAAGGAGGGGAGTAATGTAACGCCCGAATTTCTCTGTTAGAGTACAAATGACCGAAATGCCCCTGAGGTCATTTTTAAAATTAAAGGACAGTTGCCCCGCAACCCTCGAATGGGTCAACTCGATGTTTAGAGGGGATTACGTTGTTATGAATGATTTTCGAGGTGAAAATCTTTTTCTAAACTTTCGGCTCAAAATGACCAAAATACCCCTGCGTGCTACACGGGTAAAAGGTGCCGTTTGAGCCCGAATTTTCAGGAAGTTTAGAATGATGTTTTAGAGTAATATTTGATGTTTAGCCTGCTCTGAAGGTCCCGAGTAGTTTAGTGCAAATTACCGTTTTACCCTAGAACAGTGTACAGTGCGCCTAATGAAGCAATTAGCGAACCTAAGCAATATTAGGCTCTAATCGAAGATTAATTTATTTCGATAATTAATCTAGAGTCAAAATGATTTATTAAGGTTGATTAGAAACTAAAATTGCTTAGTCAAGTTCTAATTACATTCTTTAATTCAAGATGTCTAATCAAAAAGTAATGAATAGTATTTTTCTCTCTCCAATTTCCTTAAATCAAGGAAATTTGTCTACCACCTTTTGACCAAAAGAATTATTTTAAAATTGTTAATCTAGTTAGAATTTTCCCCCAAAAGCCACAAATTTTGAATTCAAATTTCATCCAAAAAGGCTATGCAAAAGCTAGGATTTGACTACACCTAAGCTAGCACTTTAACCAAGCTTCCAAGACAAGCTTTGGAAGATATTTTCCTTCCCTCCAAGGCCAAAAATTTCGGCCAACCTTCCCCCCTAAATTAGCCACAACATTTCATTCTTTATAAATAACACACATTGGAAAGCTTGGCCATTTCTTTAGATCATTTGCTAAGTTGTGCATTCTTGCAATTTCTCTTGTTTTCTCTCATTTTCTCTCCTTCTAAGTTCTTTTTCTTCCTTCCTCAAAGAACCACCACCACCACCTTGAGCCACCACAAACCACCTCAAACCACCACTCTCATACCTTAGAACACCTCCTAAACACCAAACCTCACCATTTCCAAGCTTGCATCCTCAAGGAAAAATCATCTTCCTTGAGAGCCTTTGGAGGCCGAATCCTTGTTGCTCACCAAGAGAAGATTTTGTCTTCTCATTTCCTTGCAAAACTCAAGCTTTCTTTCAAAGCTTTCAAGATTTCACTTGGTAGGGGTTTTCTTTCAAGTTTTCTTTACTTTCTTTGAGAAAAGTTTCTAGTTTTCTCTTGGTTTCAAACTCTTTTTCTTCCCCTTTGTATTTTCGGCCATGAGGCCATTTTACAAACCAATCTTTAGCTTGATGATGAGGTCTCATGGAGATAGTTTGGTGTTTGCCATGAGAGAAACCTCTAAAGCTTGGATCTTGGTCTAGGACCATATACAAACTCGGTTTTTCCTTTTCTTTGCAAGTTCAAAGTTTTGGTTTTTCATTTCCTTTCCTTTATGATTCCAGTTCCTTCTTGGTTTTTCCTAGTTCAAAGTTTTGGTTTCTATTCCTCTAAAGTTTCGGTTTTTTCCTTTTGCCTTGTTCAAGCTTTGGTTTTTATTTTTTTCTTCAATGGTTTCGGTTTTCCTTTCCTCTCTTGAACAAAGTTTGCTAAAAATGTTAAGGTAGCCCTTTTATGTTTGTTTGAAAGGTTGTCTCTTGAAAAATCGTTTCCTTGAGCTTGATGATGGTGTTCGAAGAACATAAGACTTCTTTGGTGTCTTGATGCTAAGAACTCTAAAGCTCACTTTATGATACATAATGGGTTGAGGTTTTTATGTTCCTTTAAAGTCTTGTAAGATTAAAAAAAAAGAGTTGCATTCATGTTTATTTTTATGCTTTGCATAGCATGTTTATTTTCAAGCTATCACTAAGCAACTTAAAGATTAAAACAAGAATGTGCATCATCACTTAATAAATCTCAAAGCCTACCTATTTCAACCTTAAAGTTGATTGTTGATTTGGGGTAAACACCCCAAGAGGCCTAGAGCACTAAAATAAAGAATTGAACCTTGCATTTCATGTTTACTTTCTTGTCTATCATGTTTATATTTTACGCCATCACTTAAACTCTAAAGATAATAAATGAGTGCACCTCATATTTATTTTATGCTCTCACTTTATTTTCTAAAAGAAGAGTAAAATGAGTTGCATAGCATGTTTAAATTTATGTCACCACCTAAATGGTCTAGAGCTCAAAGACTTGCCCAAGTATCCAATGTAAAGTTTTAAGAAAATGTTGGTTTTTCAATGAAGCCATTTTGGCCTTGTGGTGATGATGATGGGCTTGGTGTGAGTTCATCTAATCACAAGTGCCCATAGCCATGTTTTGCAATTTTTCTAAGCTTAGGAGTACCTAAGGAGCATTATGAATGAGATTATATGTTTTAAATCTATTTTATGAGAAAATTAATTTAGCTACTGATCTTGCTTGGACTTTAATGATTTTAATGAGATAAATTGGTTTCTAAAAGAGTTTGAGTTCCTAAAATTGTTCCAAGAGAAAACTAGCAACTTGTATGCATTTTAATTCATGAGATTATGTGATTTTATGGGCTTATGATTTCGGTTCTCCCTTCATGATTGGCTGCTGTACAAATGTTGTTCTAAGGTGTTAAAATGTGTAAAATTATGTTTGAGTGAAGGGAGGATCGATTTAGAGAAGTTAGAAAAGAATAAGTAACTTAAAAGGATCAAGAATGAGAATTCTAGAACACCTTAATGCACAAATTTGCAAAACTGTTCCAGCATAATTAATTCAAGTGTAAATGGTTCATAATCAGTAGGATATGCATAAAAACCTTTCATAAATGATTAGGTATTAATTACTAAGCTTAAGGTGATGATAAGGACTTAAAATAGGAATTCTAGCACACTTAGACATGGCAAAATGTGATTCTGTCCAGCAAAGCTAAATTGAGGAAAATTAAGTTATAACTTAGTAAACATGCCTAGGAATCCCTCATAATTGGTTTAGGGATTGATTATGAAGCCTTAGGCGAAGACGGATCTTAAAAAGGGTCAAGAACGGAGATTCTAGAGCCCGTAAGTATATGATATTTTTCCGGCCCAAACTACATAATGCTGTTTGGAATTTTAAGTGTGCCTAAAACTTAGTGAGAATTTTAAGTAATGATCCCTTAGGTGTTATAAAAATCCTTAGTGAGGATTAGAATGACCGAAATGCAAGTTTAAAGCCCGTAAGGGGTCAAAGCATAAGATACTATGAGATAGGTGGACGAGAGAGTATGATTATGATGATGAACCTCGTGCACACTTATGATGATGTGGTTATGTTAAGTTCCTTGAGCATGAAACTTTATGTGCATAATTTGATTTGGTGATATGATGAAATGTTGTGTTTGAGATGCATAATGTTTCAAAGCTATGAATGAAATTGAGGAATATGCTCATGTGAACTAGAAAGTTATTGCAATGAGAAAGTTCCATGAAAATGATGCATGTGATTGAAATTATGTGGCATGACTCAAATTTGAGGAAATTCGAGAGTAGTTATGCCGCGAATTTCCGTCAAATTTGAGGGACAAAAGAAAGTTTTTGAGAAAAATGAAGTTTAAAGTTATATGCCGAGACGCATTTCTCCTTCTGATGAGAGAAGTAAACCCGTGGGGGTATGGACGTCGAGCCATCCGAAGCGGACAAAGTCGCTGGCTTAACCAGTCGATGCGTTTCGAAGAATGAAAGTATATGATGTTTAAGGTGACACACCGAGACGTACTTCTCCTGCTCTGAGGAGAAGGTAAAACCGTGAGGGCATAGACATTAGCCTGCCAAAGCGGACAAAGTCGCTGGTCTTAACCAGTCGATGCGTTTCGAAGAAGGAAAAAGTCCCATGATGGGTGATCCTTAGGCCCCTACCCGTACTCGGGAGTCGGGATTATGATGATTATGATTATGTTTATGATTCGCTTATCAAGAGGATAAGTAAGAACTAGTGACGACTAGTTAAGGTATGAGCTCATAGCCTAGTTTAAGGGGTGCGGTTACTATTTTATTGGTGTCACAAGTATGAGAAAAGGAAAGATGTTCAAAGAAAAGTTACATGCCACTTAAATGTTGTTTGATTATTGTTTGATTTACCTAAAGTGCTGCCATGCATCCATGAAATATTATGTTGCATACATGCATTAAGAATCATTATAAAAGACATGGACCTTGGATAAATACCTTTGCGAAAACTCCATAATGAACTAATGCATGCTTAACCTTTTCATAATAAACCCAAGGTTCCTGGGACGTAAACGATGACACTAGGATAGAGGACTTCCCTAGAGATTCTTTAGTAAGAATTCTCACCCTCTCTCTGTTTCTTTCCGTTACGTCTTCAGATATCGATGGCGTCGTTCGTGATTTTCATTGACCCGCCTACATGGGAGGTGCACTATGACCCCGAGCATCAGTCCTACCACTTCAAGGGTCATTGCGAGGTGCGCGTTTTGCATACGTGGGACGCCCTTTTGCTTTCCCCGTCTCCAGCTATCGCTTCGATCCGACTTCACCCTTTGGCGACGACTTGATCTTTGAGAGGACACGACCCCGATGAGCAGACGTCGTGCCCAACCTTCCTCGTCGGAGGCACGCGGATATCCGAGTATGTTCCCGTTCTCGATCAGAGGCTGATCCTTCAGAGGGCTCTTCCCTTCGTTTCCTATGGGTCGCGGAGGAGGTAGAGAGGACACGGTCACCCAGCCGAGGCATGCGAGGCGCGTTCGACAACCTGAGAGGCGACCACGACATGGAGGCCGCGCTCTTCCCTCGATTCCCATGCCTAGATCTCCGCTTCGTTGGGCTACATCCGAGGAGCTTCGTCAGTTCGGGCTACATCTCCCTAACGAGGATCGGCGTCACCAGGAGGCTTGGAGTGGGAGGGTAGTGATAGTTGGGTGTTTATCTTTTGGGATGTTTCATGTATTTGTTGTTATGTCTCTTATTTTATGTTATTGTACTGCAAGCTCTGCCCACTAGTATGGGTAAGACTTTATGTTCCTGTTATATTTCTATTGTGATGTACTAAACTATATTATCTAATGTGATGAGGAATGATGTTTATGATGGATGTGTTCTTTAATGCTTATGTTCTGTATGTTTTATTTATTCTTCCGCTTCACGTTGTTTATGTTACGCGCAAAGGCTCGCACTTTGTTTTATATAAATCATTTCAAAAAAAAATTTACCTGTATTTTCCGCTAAGTTAATTTTAAAAGAGGTTTTAAAGGAAGTAATGACTAATAATTAATCTAAGTACGTCCTAGGCGTATTGGGTTAAATATTAGGGTGTTACATTATGGTATCAAGAGTTCAATTCTATCTAGCCTAGGATTGGCTGACCATGCTTTAGAAGCATGTTACGATAGTATGTCATGTGTAGCGCTTAGCTATTAGAGATAAGCTATAGGATAGGCATTCATGACCTTGTCTGCTTGTCTGCCATGGTAACTAGCTCATTTAGTTTGGAATATTGAGCCTGATCACCTCGATATTTGTTGACTTGTGTGCTTAGGGACCAATGGCACCCGAATAGGGAACGACGCCGCGGTGAACGAGGAGATGAGACTCGCCCTACGTGAAATGGCTAGGGCGATGGAACGCATGTTCGACCGCATGAATCAACCAAGGGACGCTGCTCAAGGTCCCGCCGAGGCCGTGGAACAAGCCCGTTTTGGGGAGTTCCGCAAGGCCAATCCCCCAACCTTCCGTGGAGCTTTGAACCCCGACAAGGCTGATGAGTGGATCAAGAACATGGAAAAGATCTACCGGTTGTTGCTTGCTCGGAGGAGAGAAGGTTACCTTTGCCGCCTACATGATGGAAGCCGACGAGTTTTGGTGGACCGGCACCGAAGGCTGCTAGAAGCTACGGCACGCTTTCAATTGGGAGTTGTTCAAGACGTACTTCTATGAGAAGTATTTCCCGAATCCGTGAAGAACGCCAAGGACATTGAGTTCATGCAGTTGGTCCAAGGTGGAATGTCTCGCCCACACGGCGAAATTTGAAGAGTTGATCAAGTTCTCACGGTTTTCCAAGGGAACCCCGATGAGGTATGGAAGTGTGTTAAGTTCGAGGCCGGTCTAAGGGCCGAACTTAACTTTGCTGTGGCACACATGGAGATTAGGGACTTCCCGACCCTAGTCAACAAGTGCCGAATTATTGAAGAAGGGCACAAGAAGATGAGTGCCGCAAGGGCGGATCGTCCCCGTGGTTTGGGACCCAAGCCCCGAAGTTCAAGCCGTCGCACCAAAATCAAGCAAGGAACCATTACCATCCCTACCAATCCAATCAGTTCAAGCAACAACAACAACATCATCAACCACAACAACAAAGAGGACCTAACAATCAACCATCCCAACACCCAAGGCCGCCGTTCAACCCTAACGGGAAACCGCAACCATCAACAAGGCGGAATGGGCGGTCCTCGCAATAACAACAACAACAATCAACAAGGAGGGCCCAATGGGAACAAGAACAAGGCACCCCAAGGAGCCTCTCCTTTCCCGACCGCACAAGCTGGAGTGCCCCGCTGGAAAGAATCATGGCAACCATCCCTGCCTAGCCGGACAAGGAGTGTGTTTCAGATGTGGCAAGCTCGGCCACTATGCGAAGGATGCAAAAGTAATGGAGGGTCGTCAAGTCAGAAACCCCGACCGCAACACCAAGGATCTTTACCCTTAACGCGGCGCGGATCCAACGACCTCATCGAAGGTAAGTGCGAACTAAATGGTAGAACCTTAATTGTGTTATATGACTCTGTGCTACTCATTCTTTTATCTCACATGCTAGTGTCGAGTCTCTAAACTTGCAAGTTTCTAAGCTTCCATTTGACCTTATTGTTTCTACTCCTACGAATCGTCCTGTACATACATGTAACTGTTGTTTAAATTGCCATCTTACTGAAAATAGATCCTATGTCATAGATTTGATTTGTTTACCTTTGAAAGACATAGGAATAATCCTTGGCATGGATTGGCTTCATGCTAACCATGTGTTGTTAGACGTTCATACCAAATCCGTTATTTTTCGTCATCCCCCTAGCAAGACTAGTCAAACCTTGAAACTTTATGTAAATTCCGTAGATGTCTTCTGGAGTGGGGAGAAAACTAAGGGATATGTCCTTCTAGCCGCTAGCGAGGTAGACTTTGAGCAGAACATAGATGACATTCCTGTGGTAAGAGAGTACCCCGAGGTATTTCCGATGAGATACCTCAGTTCCCTCCAGAGAGAGAGGTGGAGTTCTCCATCGAGTTAGTTCAGGAAGGGACCTATCTCGATAGCCCCATATAGGATGTCACCCTTGGAGTTGAAGGAATTGAAAACCCAGTTGGAGGAGTTGTTAGAAAAGAATTTTATCAGACCTAGTGCTTCACCATGGGGAGCCCCGGTTTTGTTTGTTAAGAAAAGGATGGGAGCATGAGATTATGTATAGATTATAGGCAATTGAATCGTGTAACGTGAAAATAAATACCCTTTGCCTAGGATTGATGATCTTATGGACCAGTTGAAGGAGCGGTGGTATTCTCCAAGATTGATTTGAGGTCGGATACCACCAAATTCGAGTAAGATGAGGATATACCTAAAACCGCTTTTAGGACACGGTACGGACACTTTGAGTTCGTCGTGATGTCCTTTGGATTGACAAATGCACCCGCCATGTTCATGGACTATATGAATAGGATCTTTAGACCCTATTTAGATAAGTTCGTGGTTGTTTTCATAGATGATATACTCATCTATTCGAAGACTCACGAGGAGCATGAAAGTCACCTAAAGTTGGTTTTAGAGGTGTTGAAAGAGAAGAAGTTGTATGCTAAGCTATCTAAGTGTGAATTCTGTTGGAGGAAGTGAAGTTTTTAGGACATGTAGTATCAAAAGGAGGTATAGCTGACCCTAGTAAGATAGAAGCTGTGATGAATTGGGATAGACGACCATCGGAAATACGGAGCTTTTGGGATTAGCAGGCTATTCCGTAGGTTTATCAAAGGATTTTCCAGATTGCCCTTCCCTAACCAAGCTAACTAGGAAGAACACCTCGTTTTCATGGAATCCGATTGTGAAAGGAGCTTCCAAGAGTTAAAGGAAAGGTTGACCTCGACCCCAGTTTTGGTTTTACCCGACCCAATGTACCCTTCGAGGTATATTGTGACGCTTCGGGAAAGGTTTAGGCTGTGTGTTGATGCAAAATAGGCAAGTGGTAGCCTATGCGTCTAGACAACTTAAGCCTCACGAGGTTAATTACCCTACCCATGACCTAGAGTTAGCCGCCATAGTGTTTGCCTTGAAGATTTGGAGGCATCACTTGTATGGAGTAAGGTTTGAAGTTTTCTCCAATCACAAGAGTCTTAAGCATCTCTTTGATCAAAAGGAGCTAAACATGAGGCAAAGAAGGTGGATGGAGTTTCTAAAGGACTATGATTTCGGCTTAGTTACCACCCGGCAAGGCCAATGTGGTCGCCGATGCCTTGAGTCGAAAATCATTACGCTTATCCCACATGATGGTCAAGGAAGTTGAGCTTATAGAGAAGTTTAGGGACATGAATTTGGGGATGTCAATAACAGAAAAGAGTGTAAAGATGTGTCATCTTACGGTAACAAGTGGGTTTAAACAAAGGGTAATGATGGCACAAGTAGAAAATGAGGAGTTTAGGGAGACTCAGAGGCGGTTAAGCTGGAAAGCTTAAGGGTTTTGAGCAAGGGGATGGTTTGTGGAGGTTTGAAGGGCGGATGTGTGTACCGCAAGATGGTGACCTCCGAGAAAGTATCTTGGAAGAGGCCCATAAAAGCCACTTCACCATCCATCCTGGTGCCACCAAGATGTATCAGGATTTAAAGAAGATGTTTTGGTGGCCCGGATTGAAAAGGACGTAGTAGCTGGGTTAGTAAGTGCTTAGTCTGTCAAAAGGTGAAGATTGAGCACCAAAAGCCTTCAGGAATGTTGCAACCTTTGCCTATCCCCGAATGGAAGTGGGATAGTATATCTATGGATTTTGTGACCAGCTACCCGAACCCAAGCCGGCCATGATGCTATTTGGGTAATAGTGGAAGGTTAACCAAGTCGGCCCATTTCCTACCCATCAAGTTAACCTTTTCCCTAGATAAGTTGGCCCAGTTGTACATCCAAGAGATAGTGAGGTTGCACGGAGTTCCATCGACGATAATCTCGGATCGAGATCGGTTTACGTCGCGTTTTTGGAAGCCTTTCAAAAGGCGTTTGGTTCTAAGTTGTGCTTAAGCACGGCTTACCACCCTCAAACAAATGGACAATCGAAAGAACTATCCAAACATTGGAGGATATGCTAAGGGCATGTGTTTTGGATAGAAAAGGGAGTTGGGATAAGTACCTCCGCTTGTCGAGTTTGCGTATAACAATAGTTATCATGCGAGCATCGGTATGGCACCGTACGAAGCCTTGTATGGAAGGAAGTGAAGTCGCCTTTGTGTTGGCATGATCTCGAGAACAAAGCGTTTTGGGAATGTAGTGAGGGAAACCAGAGCAAATAAGAATGATCAAGGATAGAATCTTGACTGCTCAAAGCCGACAAAAGAGCTATGCGGACAAGCGGCGAAAGCCGTTAGAATTCCAAGAAGGTGAGCATGTTTTCTTGAGGATAACTCCCACTACAGGAATAGGTAGAGCCATGAAAGTCAAGAAATTGAGTCCCCGATTTCTGGGACCTTTGAAATCCTTCAAGAGTCGGGAACAGTCGCCTATAAAATAGCCCTACCCCAAATCTGCAAATCTCCATGACGTCTTTCACGTCTCACATAAGAAAGTATCAATCCGATCCTAGCCATGTGTTAGAACCAGAGCATGTACAGTTAAGGGAGGACCTAACTTTCATCTTCCACCAACGAGGATCGTGGACCGTGGTGTCAAGCAGTTGAGGAACAAGTCCGTTCCTTTGGTGAAAGTCGTGTGGGGACGAGACAAGACAGAGGAGTACACATGGGAGTTGGAATCCGAGATGCGGCGAAGTGAGCTTTCTAAGGTAACGAATTTCGAGGGCGAAATTCTTTTTAAGGAGGGGAGTAATGTAACGCCCCGAATTTCTCTTGTTAGAGTACAAATGACCAAATGCCCTGAGGTCATTTACCTGAAATTCGAGGACAGTTGCCCGGCAACCCTCGAATGGGTCAACTCGATGTTTAGAGGGGATTACGTTGTTATGAATGATTTTCGAGGTGAAAATCTCGTTTCTAAACTTTCGGCTCAAAATGACCAAAATACCCTCCGTGCTCTACACGGGTAAAAGGTGCCGTTTGAGCCCGGAATTTTTCAGGAAGTTTAGAATGATGTTTTAGAGTAATATTTGATGTTTAGCCGGCAGGAAGGTCCAAGATAGTTTTAGTGCAAATTACCGTTTTACCCCTAGAACAGTGTACAGTGCGCCTAATGAAGCAATCAGCAAACCTAAGCAATATTAGGCTCTAATCGAAGATTAATTTATTTCGATAATTAATCTAGAGTCAAAATGATTTATTAAGGTTGATTAGAAACTAAAATTGCTTAGTCAAGTTCTAATTACATTCTTTAATTCAAGATGTCTAATCAAAAAGTAATGAATAGTATTTTTCTCTCTCCAATTTCCTTAAATCAAGGAAATTTGTCTACCACCTTTTGACCAAAAGAATTATTTTAAAATTGTTAATCTAGTTAGAATTTTCCCCCAAAAGCCACAAATTTTGAATTCAAATTTCATCCAAAAAGGCTATGCAAAAGCAAGGATTTGACTACACCTAAGCTAGCACTTTAACCAAGCTTCCAAAACAAGCTTTGGAAGATAATTTCCTTCCCTCCAAGGCCAAAAATTTCGGCCAATCTTCCCCCCTAAATTAGCCACAACATTTCATTCTTTATAAATAACACACATTGGAAAGCTTGGCCATTTCTTTAGATCATTTGCTAAGTTGTGCATTCTTGCAATTTCTCTTGTTTTCTCTCATTTTCTCTCCTTCTAAGTTCTTTTTTCTTCCTTCCTCAAAGAACCACCACCACCACCTTGAGCCACCACAAACCACCTCAAACCACCACTCTCATACCTTAGAACACCTCCTAAACACCAAACCTCACCATTTCCAAGCTTGCATCCTCAAGGAAAAATCATCTTCCTTGAGAGCCTTTGAGGCCGAATCCTTGTTGCTCACCAAGAGAAGATTTTGTCTTCTCATTTCCTTGCAAAACTCAAGCTTTCTTTCAAAGCTTTCAAGATTTCACTTGGTAGGGGTTTTCTTTCAAGTTTTCTTTACTTTCTTTGAGAAAAGTTTCTAGTTTTCTCTTGGTTTCAAACTCTTTTTCTTCCCTTTGTATTTTCGGCCATGAGGCCATTTTACAAACCAATCTTTAGCTTGATGATGAGGTCTCATGGAGATAGTTTGGTGTTTGCCATGAGAGAAACCTCTAAAGCTTGGATCTTGGTCTAGGACCATATACAAACTCGTTTTTCCTTTTCTTTGCAAGTTCAAAGTTTTGGTTTTTCATTTCCTTTCCTTTATGATTCCAGTTCCTTCTTGGTTTTTCCTAGTTCAAAGTTTTGGTTTCTATTCCTCTAAAGTTTCGGTTTTCTCCTTTTTGCCTTGTTCAAGCTTTGGTTTTTATTTCTTTTCTTCAATGGTTTCGTTTTCCTTTCCTCTCTTGAACAAAGTTTGCTAAAAATGTTAAGGTAGCCCTTTTATGTTTGTTTGAAAGGTTGTCTCTTGAAAAATCGTTTCCTTGAGCTTGATGATGGTGTTCGAAGAACATAAGACTTCTTTGGTGTCTTGATGCTAAGAACTCTAAAGCTCACTTTATGATACATAATGGGTTGAGGTTTTTATGTTCCTTTAAAGTCTTGTAAGATTAAAAAAAAAGAGTTGCATTCATGTTTATTTTTATGTTTTGCATAGCATGTTTATTTTCAAGCTATCACTAAGCAACTTAAAGATTAAAACAAGAATGTGCATCATCACTTAATAAATCTCAAAGCCTACCTATTTCAACCTTAAAGTTGATTGTTGATTTGGGTAAACACCCAAGAGGCCTAGAGCACTAAAATAAAGAATTGAACCTTGCATTTCATGTTTACTTTCTTGTCTATCATGTTTATATTTTACGCCATCACTTAAACTCTAAAGATAATAAATGAGTGCACCTCATATTTATTTTATGCTCTCACTTTATTTTCTAAAAGAAGAGTAAAATGAGTTGCATAGCATGTTTAAATTTATGTCACCACCTAAATGGTCTAGAGCTCAAAGACTTGCCCAAGTATCCAATGTAAAGTTTTAAGAAAATGTTGGTTTTTCAATGAAGCCATTTTGGCCTTGTGGTGATGATGATGGGCTTGGTGTGAG